>SRPT01000472.1:0-24619 GCA_018360205.1 Claviceps digitariae | reverse complement strand
AAAAAAAAAAAAAAAAAAAAAAAAAAAAAAAAAAAAAAAAAAACAAGGCCATATTAAGACAAGGGAGGACAAGACATCATAATGCGGGTTGAGCACAGATGGTCGGACAAAAAAGGGACAATAAAGAAAGGAGGAAAAAGAAAAAAAAGAAAAAAACAAGCTTGAATATGGAAAATGGATATAACCATGCTGTGATACGCTCAAAGGTGTACGTAAAAAAAGAAAAAAAAAACGGTACAAGGAAAAAAACACGACAAGACGGATTGCGTTCACACGGGGCGTAGACGAGGATGTGGACGGGGATGTGGGGGTGAGGCGGACTGGGGGCCTGGTAAAGACCGTCGCTAGGAATTCTTGTCAAAAAGTCAAAAAGACAAAAAGACTATTCCCGAGGCACCAGACCAGACATCATGTGCAACAAAATAGGCAGATACTAGAACGACCTGGCGGCAACGGAATATGCACCATCATTAATCAACCATGCGACTTTTTCGCCGTCACGAACAAACGAGGCTTAGCGCCAGTGTTTATGTATACAGAATGGACGATGTCATGGCAGATAGTAGATACGAGGCAGGCAGGCAGGTGCGATCAAATCTCTCCGTCTCTTGCCGCTTCCTTCACCTGCACTAATTAAGATTGGGTGCGGCTCATTAAGCAGAACAACCAACGGCGGCATTTGCATGGATGGTGGGGATGACGGAATAACGGCATGATGGGATGATTCGAGACGGACGCGAGATTCGAAGCATGCTTTCAGTGCAACGCATGGTCGTGCAACGCACGTCTGGGCAAAGAAAGAAGATTTGCAACTGTCGTCTGCTCTGCGTGGCAACAAGGTATCAACGGGGTTGGCGTCCTGTTTTTTTTTTTTTTTTTTTTTAATCATGTCATATCAAATGGGTTATTATGGATTCTCCGTCTTCATGCCAAATTGCCAACGCCGCACGCCGCATGCCGCACGCTCTTGCCGCACACCCATGCCTCAACCCCCCCGTGTCTACAACCCATGACTACATCCACGCCTACATTTTACGTTTGATAGCGCACTATGGATACCGAACTCGCACCCCCCTCCCCGTCATGGAAAAGAGAAGGAAGCAGAGGTTACCGATGGAAAGAGCACACCGGTGATGATGAAGAATGAAGGCTGAAGCGAATTTAGCGATAAAAATACATACCCCTACCTGGTACCGGTAGACAGAACATGTTCTTATTTCAGGAAATCTTCCTTTTATCCAAGTGCCGGATATGCTCAACACGATACGAGACAGCGCTAGCGCAAGTATCCTAATCGATGGATAGTAAATACCTACCTAGGTAGGTACCTAGGTAGGTAATCAATATATAACAGTTGATTTATCCAGCAAGAAGCGCGGCTCCTCCCCTCTTCCCCGTCCGCCGCCGATGTACCTACTAACCTGCCTGCCTAGTCCCGAGTGCTATATGGCACCTAGTAGTAGGCAATTTGCTAGTGTCCAGTATCCATGTCATCACATTTTGCATCAGACATGGAATAATAGATGATAGTGCATCGACTATGTACCAGTCGGTGGCTGCGCCCGCGTCGTGGACATGGCTTCTTCGGGCTCGGCTCGTTTCTGATTTGTTCCGATTTGCTTCTGATTTGCTCTGATCTGCTTTGATTTCTGAGCCGACTTGCCGTTTCCAATGGGATTCATGTCTCTGCGGAAGTATGCTCTTCTCACCGATGAACCACGCCCGAGACTCGAGTTCCATTGTCAGTGTGACTATACTCCATACTTGCCATTGAGTTGGCAAGCTCCAATTCGTCCGGCTTTCTTCGACCTCACGCCTTGGCCTTGTCCTTGCTATCCAACCAGGCCAGAGTCACCAGTGAGTCACCAGACAGACGACTTCCAACAACAACCATCCAACGCAACGCATAGGACACAACCGATGTTGTGCATCTCATCGCCAATCCTTCTCGTCTAGAGGCCTGTCTGTCCCTCAGACGCTGTTGCCTGCACAATCTTTTCTTTTCGTCGCCTGAGACTCCAGTCCCCTCATATTTGGTCGTGTTGGTGCCTCCCAGGACCCGAGGGCAGCAGATTCTCTGTTACTAGAATTTCCGACAATTTCCGCCTTTTCGATTTGCTGCTGCACCGTCTCCGATCTTTGTCTTTAATTTTCTTTTGCCTCATCGATCTTTTCCTCTTTGAATCACCTTTTTTTTCTTTCTTTTTTTCTCCATTCCCCTTCTTCAGGGACATCTACCCAACTAGGGCAAGAAGAGGGTCCTTTTTGGGCAAAAACCAAAAACGAACAAAAGAAAAAAGTAAAGGGCCACCACCTTGACTTAAGGGTCAAAAAAGCTCGTCGATCAGTGATTTGATTTTTCAACAAAGTCTACTATCGCCCTTGCATTTGTGTTGTCCCGTGATTGGCTGTGTTATGCATGGCAAGTACAGCGAGGGATAGCTCAGACATTTTTGGCTCCCAACATCATAGATGTCGATTCCGCAGCCAAGACACAAGATATCCTGGCATATAGACCGCGTATACTGCGGACATAACGAGACAGTCCACCCATCCGAGGTTCAAACAACATCTTGATCTTGCCGTCTTTTGACCCCTTTTTTGTTTGCTTCCCATATTTGAAAAACAAAGAAAGGGAAAAAAAAGAGAGAACAGTTCAACGTGGATAAAACAACGTCTTGTTTTTACAAGCCTGTATTCCACTTAGGTACCTAGTTGTGGAGAAGAAAGAGATCCGGTTTGAGAAATTGCTCACCCCTTTTCTCACCGTCCCCGGATACCAACTTTAACTAGCAAACGAGACGGGACAGCTGTGAACCGTCCGACTTGGCGACTTGGCACCTTGCCAACTGTCAAGGCCGTCAGCACTTTCAGAGGGCTGTTAGAAATTCGATACAAATCTGGTCTGGTTCCAGTGCGCGCTCTTGCACCTGTTGACACCTGTTGACACCTGTCTGGATGTTCGTTTGTGAGCATCCGGAGTGCCAGCATAAAACTTCCTGCATCCTAGAAATTTCTAGCAGCATCAGATTGGTCCAAGAAGACCTGCAACCGAAATCTTTTGCCCCATCTGACAGAGAATAATAACAGCTGTTGACATGAACACGCTCTCCAAGAATGAGACACGGGCCGTATGGGACGAAACTGAACGCAGTTTCTGGCAAAGATATGATAATGAAAGTGGTCACCACCATGTCAAGTCCGAAGCGCAATATCGGACACAGACTGCAGGCATCGAGGACCAACTGGTTGAGTTGACAGAAAGGCGAACCCAGCTCACAGGTAGACAAGAGCTTTTGTGCAAAGAACTCACCCTGGTGGAGGAAAGATTAGCTCGCGTTGCAGAGGACTGTGACAATAAGCTCACGGAATTGTATACCTTGGCACAAGACCACAAGAGGAGCGAGCAGCAGAAGCTGGAAAGACACAGTCAAATCGTCACAAAAATGAAGACCTTCTTTCGCGACAAGGAAGATTCCCACCAACAAGACGCATCACCACGGCCGGATCGACAACACTTTCACGACATTGTGAAGAATGAATCCAGAAGCATCTTTCCAAATCGAGACGCATTTCAGGCCGAAGCACTTCAACATGCAACCGAGGTCGCAAACTCAACGCCGGCATCATTTTCTGCTGCGATGCCCGACTTGTCCGCTCTCAGATTCGAAAGCCCCCGAAATACGCTCGCCCATGTCGTTGATTATAATGGTCATTCTATCGGATTCGTTGAAGACATCGAACCCTGGAACTATTGGGTCGAAGCGATCCGAAACGTGCCGATCAAAAGAGAGGTCAGGATTCGCTGCGGCCGCAAGTTCACCCAAAATCACCTGGCAACTATATACGACCGTTCAGAACCAAAGGGGGTCAAGTGGTTAGGTTGCATGATTCAGGCAACTGGCCAAGTTCAACAGCAGAAATGCCACTCCTGCGCCAAAAGCCAGGGTGTCTTTGATGATTGCGTGATTTTGGGAGGACCTTTCTTTCAAAAATGCGGGAACTGCGAGTGGAATCGCCAGCGCTGCTACAAGTCGATGATGACAAACATGCCGTCGCCGAATGCTCAGAGTAATGGTCGGCCGCCAGAACTGTTTCCACTTAGAGAACCACCACCGCCACTACCACCAGCAGCACTTCTTCCTTCAGGGCGGGGACAATTTCGTTCAATAGACGGAGTAGCACATGCGAGCCATGAAGGAACCGACGGCGTCGAGCCGATACAGCTGCCAACACCGAAGGAACATGGCTTTTCAAACGACTTGCATCAGTATCATCAGTATCATCATCATCAACAACAGCAACATCAACACCAACATTATTCGGCGTGGAGTGGCTTCACTCCGGCAAACTCAGGCAGTCGACCTCCTTCCCGGGGAACTCCAACGTCAACTATCCGGTCGGCCGAAAACACGCCTCAACCTCCTACCGCACAAGCCGAGATTACCAGAAAAAATCTGGTCCTCAGACACAACGGCGTCGTGTACACATATCCTGAATGCGTGGAAGGCGTTCCCCTAGCCAAGATTGATCAAGACCATCCTTATTGGGATCCCCAGTGGCCATCAATACAGTCCATCATTACACCTCAACTCGATGACTGGAGAAACAGGCACGAGAAAGCCCTGGTTGAGAAAGCAAATGGCGAAGGTGGATCTAAGAAAGAGCAAACCTTGCGTCAAGTCAACAGAGGCACTACGGTGCTCGAGTTCCTTGAACACGGCGAGATCAGTCCATATCAGCTCCTCTCTAAAAAGTACACTCGCGCAGGCAAGGGAAACGTAACCGCGTACGATACAGTGTTTAGAATGTGTAAAACGCTGGGGGAGTTGGCAAATTTCAGGTTGGACATCTCGCCCGTTGAATGGCTTCGTCATCGCATGCACGAAATCATCTTGGAAGAAGGGGTTGGGTTCAACTACGCCCGGACAATGCATGACTTCTACCACGACCCTAAATTCACGGCGCTCCGCATCAAGAATGGCTTTAGAAGCATAGGACGTCCCTCGGGGTTCAGGCCTAGTAGCAAAAGAGGTCGTTGCAGGCCCTTCAAAGCCGATGATCTCACGTCTACGGTAACAAAGAGAAGGAGGGCGCATCCGCAAACGCATACGCCTCGAGCTACGCCATCTGCTGGAAGTCGCTCTCCAATCTCACCACTACAAGAAGAATACTCTCAATCTCCAATTGTGAGTCCACGTAGCAATCATTCACCTACAGTACAGTCAGCGCACATGGGCATCCTGGAGGGTCTCAAGACCTTGTCGCCCGTCTCGGCGCCTCTGGACGACGAATTCTACACAGACGGGTTCACGGATACCGACTCTTGGAGCGGTGCGCCTCTGCAAAAGCTCGATTGGCGCGTGTATCAGGTTAAGACGAGACTATTTACAAGCCAAACCAATGTCACACAATACTGGCACTGGAAGGAGGACAAGCGAGTGTTTGAGCACCAGGTTCTGCGCGACACGAAGCCCATCGTTTGGGGCCTCCTGCGAGCGCCCATCGACTTTGACATTCCCCTCGACGAAATTGTGCAGGTGAACTGGAACATTGATGCCTTACAAGTGCACTTGGTCATGAGCTCGTTTGGGTCCTCAAAAATGTCCAACCATGACGGCAAGCCCAGGGGCGACGTCATGGCCGCGTTCAACCGAGAGACAACCATGCGACGTTTCTTGAGCTATTGTCGACAACGTCGGCTGAAGCTGTCCAAAATCACAGCGTTAGTTGTTTTTTTTCCTTCCCCAAATCTGTATTTATTTTGCCTTGACTAACGGTCCGATTTTGCATATGCCAGAGAGGACATGGAACAACAATGGGCGACTATGCAGTCCCAAATGCTGCCCATGCCAAATGACGAGGCGAGCTTTGCCGTCGTGGAATAGTTTTTTTCGGTTGTGGACGTGTGTATATTTGGTGCGAGGAAGAACTGCCAGTTTTCTTGTTTTTTTCTTGTTTTCTTTTCTTTCGTCTCTATCTATCTGTCTCTTTATTATTCAATTGAATGGGATCACTCAGCGCCATGTGTTGTCATCACCCCCCGTCATGTTCACATTCCCACTAGAACGACCGAAAAATGATCAATGGATCCGTGACAGAATACTTTTACCTCGCGAGTGGCACACCATGATGGACGTATGAATGAATCCCTGTTTTGAGTTCGCCTTGGGCGTATAGTAATGATGATAATGCCTGCATAGACAATGAACCTCATCGAGCATGAGCACATATCCCATATATCCTAACGTGGCGAGTCTTGTTTGCTCAATCTGCATTCCTTTCGGGTATTGTGTATTGGGGGTTTATTTTTCTATTCTATTTAGTTTTTATTATTTTATCTTATCTTATTTTATTTTATTTCATTATATTGTATTGTATTTTGTTTCCTCTTTCTCCTTTCCCTTGTTAAGAAAAAATAAATGCTTTTTCTAGATTCGTACGTAATTAGACGTGTAAACTGCTGATTATATCAAAAACAGCTTTCTCACGTCCTTCTTTTTCGTTCTTTCCTTTTCCTTTTCGTGTTGTTTCTTTAGAAAGAAGATGAAGAAGAAAACAAAATGAAAGAAATAAAATAAAGTTATTGTAGAAAGTGTGTATAAGAAGTATACGTAGAAAGTGTGTATAGGAAGTATACATAGAAAGTGTGTATCGGAAGTATACGTAGAAGTGTGTATAAAAAGTATACATAGAAAGTATACATGAAAAAGATGCCGTTTGTCCTCGTTACGTAGGTATGTGACTGTGAAAGAAAGAGATGGATGTTGCGTCGACAGCCAAGGCCACTTGCTCGGCTACTTTAATCCCGTGGAATCCGTTTTTCATGTTTGCCATCTGTTTTGTTCCCGTCTTTTCGTGTCACCACGTTTCTTATCACAATCACAATATACAGGGTCACACATAGTCTCGGCTTTCCAAGTACGGACATACATGCATACAACTATGACTCCTGATCTTTTTTGTAGACGCTTCTGCCTGTTGTGCCTTGTTTATTGCATCATCCAGCCTTGTACGTTCTACCCTTTGTACCTCTACCCCTTGAATCATCCAGCCTTGTATCATCTACCTTTGTACCCCTACCGCCTTCAACATCGAGCCTTGTACCTCCTACCCCATGTCGTACCTTCCAACCCCCTGCATGCACAGCCGCAATCCCCCCCCATCCCGGGCAAACAACGTCAATCTGGGTCTGCGCCTACAAATACAGACCACCATCCTCTCCTCTCCCCATCCCTCTTCCTGTTGAACAACCAGCCATGCCCACGTCGCATACAAATATTGAGCGGGAAGGGTCTTTGCCACCGCCTGTTTCATGTACATTGTAGACATACCGCATACATATGTAAGTCTGTGACCGGGACCGGGACATGCTTGACCTAATAAGTTGTGTTACCCTGGTATATTAAAGATTTATGCAGACGTGGGGGGCGGGTTACGTCAGGCGGTTAGATGGTTGTACGTAAGTATGTATGAACAATAATATATGAAGTAGGGCTCGAAATGCAGTGTTTGCTGGGTTTATGACGGACGAGTGGGAAGTTGTTGCGTAGTTGTGTCTCTTGTTTATGCCGCTGCTCTGCCTTCTCTTGTGCTGCCTTGTCAGTCTCTCCCGATGGAGCGTCACAACCACACACACAGCCTTCATGTGCAGGTCAGTGTAGTCCTTGTGCTTGCTGCTCGCCTCTTCATTTCAGCTATACACCTAAAACTAAAACAAAAAACATTACCACTGCACCCAGGGGCTCATCTAGGGTGTCCAAAACAAACTCCGTACACCGGTACCCAATCGTTACACATGGCTTGGATATGCATTTCTTCCGACATTTAAGGAGTATAAACACCGTAATATGGGGAGTCATCCAACAAAAAAAAGGAAAAGAAAAAAGAAAAGAAAAACCGAAAACGAAAAACGAAAAAAAGCCTTTTATCCAAAACATCATCGCTTTCGCAGAGTTCTGCCGCCAACCATCGTTCCAGTGAGATTGTCAACTGCCGCGCTCTTGACGTCGTGACCGGCCCCGCCCATCATTCTATTCATAATTTCTTGCTTCATTTGTATCGCGTCGGGATCTGCATACTCCAGCTGTGTGGCAGGAGGTTGTGCCTCTTGTTCCTTCAAGTCGTCATCCTCGTCTATTCCTGCAACCACAGCAGTCCGGAGACTATCCGTCATTTGTCGAGGACCCGAACCAGTTCCCTCGCCGTTGTGACTAGCTGCACTGCTGCCATTGGATACGTTGCTGACAGCACGGCCGAGCAGCTGGCGACGTCGTGGCCGTGTAGACGTTGCCTGCGCATGCGAGTTGGTGTCGTTGGTGGACACTGATGCCGTCGTTGCTTGGATAAGGTCAGAGAGCTTGGAGGACAAGGCCTGACGTTCAGACGCCTTTCGTTGCTGCCTTGCCGCCTCGTCTCTTTTTCGCTCCTTATCCTCCTCCTCGCTAGTACGTATGCCGCCACCGCCACCACCAGTATCATCATCCCTTGCCGCTGCTGCTTCTGTCGAGAGGTCTGGTGGAGGAGCAGACGGACCCCGAGCTGGTTTTGTGGGCTTCTCCAAGGATGTAACCGGAGAGGGTGCTGACCTCGTACGACCAGATGGTATCATAACATGCTTAGGTGGCGACGGCGACTTGTTCAGCTGCGCTCCAGACAGTTCAGCCAGCGGAGTATCCTTCTGCTTGCCGCTGACTCCGCCAAGTTGACTCTTGGCCGTGAAGAAATCAGCCGAAGTTGTCAGCTCATGTCGGAAAGGCCCCCGTTTTGCTTTGAACGTCTCAGAAGCGCCTTGATCAGAATTGGGGGTCTCTTCGGAAGAATCCTCATCGAAAGCACTGACATCAAATCCTCCCATCGTCTGAGGTCGCGAGGATCGACCAGGCCGTGAGTTTGATGTGCCGTGACTAGGTAGCTCCTTTGCCTCCATATTGGGAGGCGTTCGTGCCTCATATCTGTCTCTAAGTTCTGGATAGATGAAGTCGTCCATAGGCACATTGAGCCCGGTGGATATACATTTCCATAACCAATCGGCTGCCACAATGGGCACACCCCATTCGAGAGCATATTTCAGCTTGTCTTTCCGCATTGCGCTCAAAGATCTGCACACCAAGACGCTCGTTGTCCGTCTAAACTCTTCGTCAAACTTGGCTCCCAGCTGCGATATACTGCGAGCAATTTGGCTGAGTTCTAGGCCTGTAAACGCTGCGCTGCAGACAATCAGTTCCGAGAACCCCGGAATGGGAAAGACGGGAAACGGCCGGCCCAAAACATGCTGACTTGGATGGCTAAATTGCTTGCTGTGCAGGCACCTCTCAAGGAAGAATTCGGTGACAATCTCGACATCCTCGCTTGGCAGCTTGGGATGTGAGCTGGCTGCTGAGATCTGGGGCACTACCAAGAACCGATGCGACTGCTGTGAATGTCCAATGGAAGCGGGTGTCATGGCTACTTCACGCAGGGAAGATGCCACACTGCCACCAAGTGTGGTGATGGTATCTTCGAGCACTGTGTGCCGTTTGTCGTTGAAGCCATTAATGGCAAAAATGCATCTGGCCAAGACGCCTTCATTTTGCATGGTTCCAAATTGCTCAAGGGGTTGCGGCTGCCGTAAAGTGGGATCAGGGGTTGCGTGATCCGGCGGTGGTTGTGCTTCGACGCTATTGGGCTCGTTGGAGTTGGAAAACGAATGCTCCTTCTCGCTAGATCGACCCAATATGTCTCCCCAGAGGTTATTTCGCTGCGAGCTCAGTTTCCTGCTCGCTGTTTTGCGCAGTTTTCTAGCTCCTTTTTCTTGTGTACTCTTTGACGCAAACGATCTGGATCGTTTGCCTAGGGTACTGGGACCTCTCTTGACCCAAGCCCCGAGTCCTTGTTCCTCGACAGGGAGCAACGGGTCAAATCTTGTCTCTTCCAAAATCATGCCGCGCTCTATGCTTTGGTCTAGCCAATCCAATGTCACGGTGTAAACGTTCCAGGCTTTGGCAGCAGCGTATTTTTTGCCCTCTGGCTTACCGGCGATGAGGTGAGTGCATCTTCTGGTCAAATCGCCCGTATAACGTCCGCCATTGGCCTGGATTCGCGAGGCAATGTCGTCTCGTTGTTCGCCAAAGCCTGTCAAGCATATCAGAAGCGACTGACGGTCCGTGGACTGCCGTCCAAGTGGTGATGGAGACTCGGCGCCGCACTTCTCAAGCGCCTTTAGTTGGTGTTTCTTCTCGAGCGCCGCGAAATCGATTTCGTCGTCGTGTTTCCAAAGATGAGTCATCTCTTCAATCCAAGCTGCGTCCATGGCTTTGATGTCAGGTCGCTCGCGGGCGACATGACGGTATTTGGGCGTATCATAGTCGCCAACAATAAGATGGGTCACGTCTGGGGTCAGGTCGTATTTGTGAAGGCCTCCGAGCTCTTCGACTCTGGCAGCGATTTCGGTCTGTTCAATCAATCAAAAAAAAAATTAATATTTTATTTGCCCTTTTGTTCGGCACACAAGTGTCCGTTTCTGAGCCAAGTGTGTTCTTATATTCGGGAGCACCGGGTGACATTGGCGACGGGAGGCATACAGACCCTTTGATCAGGCGGTATGCTGGTGCAACAAGCGATTACGCCGCGTAGTGGTTCCGCTGAATCTATCGAGTGTCTTTCATCATCATCGACAGATTGCAATGATGCCATATCTCTTGAACAAGGGCATGTGCGCGGGCGATGCTAAAACGGCCAAGGCAACAAGGTCCATCTGCATCAAAGAAAAGGAGTGGGACGCGTTGAGCTAGCAAGTCAGACCGCGTTTTTTTTTTTTAACGTCATCATCATCAGGCATCAGCCACAAGCACCGTGCATCAACGCCACAAACAACATTGAAGCTTGACCCCGCCAACAACGCTGCAACGTCAGTTTAGTAAGTAAGGTACCTTGGGTCGGTGCCTGCTCTGCCTATGTATCTATGTACCTCCTGGTAGCACATCGAGAATCAATAACCCCCTCCCCCACCAATCCTTCTCCTCCGTTCTGATACCACTTCGCGACTTTGGACGGCTTGCTGCAACTCGCCCGCTTGAGTGGTGTCTGCTGTGCCCAACCCAACATCTCGAGAAACTGCTTCGGTCTGACAGTCAGTTTGCTTAGCACCGACCGACACTTTTGTGCAGCTGGGCTTTTGTCCCACATCCTCTACACACCACCGACGACGCGAGGGCTGCTGACGGCCAGCCCACGATCCATCTATCTAATCAACGAGGCTCGCAAAAGCTCGCAATCAAGCCATACCAGGCCGTGGCGAACATCTAGCCCAAACTCCAGACGAGATGCCACCCGCTTTGTCGAGTCAACAAAAGGCCCTGATCGCTCAGTTCGTGGGCCTCACCGGCGTATCTGACCGACAGGCCGCCAAGGTATGTGATGACAGCAACACAGGCTGCAAGCTCAAGAATAAGAAGCTCAGCCAGCTCAGTCAGCCATCAGCCCATCTCCCCTTTTGTGCCTTTTCCTTCTGAACTCCCCGATTGTCATGCGTGTTTGAAGCGTGTTATACTAGGACTGCTGTGACCCCCTTTCGTGTCGCTTCGTCATCGGACCAAGACGAGTAGATTCTACATCCGCAATCCGAATTCAAAGCTAATTTTTCCTGTGGTGCAGTATCTGAGGTCGGCTGGCTACAAGATTGACGAGGCTGTCGACGCGTAAGTTCTAGCCGTTTCGCTTATCTCCTCGCAAGTTTCGTACCTCGACCAAAATTTCCCCTTATCACGTCTCTTCATCATTGTAATAAAACCACCCATTCTCGGTTTCGCCACTTGCCCTGATTATACCAGTCCCTTCTTGAGCACGCTCTCGATTGTTTCCGTACTTCGCAAGGACGGTCTTCTTCGGCTGTACTCCGTCTTTACTACGTTGAAGCTGGGTGGATGGTCAGTGGGGTCCCACTAGCTGACGCAGCCCGTCAGTGCCGACATACCACATAGTACGACAGAATGATGCGGATGGGCTCTGAACCAAAATATCTATCCAGAAGAGGAATTGTCTCTCTTGATCATGATACCAAATCTCTACCTGCCTGCTTCTTTATGTTGATTGTCATGAGTTTGTGGTCGTTTTTAACCTTCCGGGCGCGTCACATGCTCGACCGCGCCAAGTTAACCGCTGCTCGACATACTCATCACTTTATCCAAGGTCGTTGCTGCCAAGGCAGCGTTGATCCCTCAACCCGTTTCTCTTTATGGCCTACACATAGTATGGCCCCCTTTTTCAAGACTTTCGCACTCCATGGCTCTCGTATTTGGTCCATGGCGAAGGATGGGCTGGAAGAACCAAGTCAAGCGTCATTTCTCCTATTCTGAGAAGTCACCATGTTGGTCTTCACCGCAATGGCGGTACAACTTACTTATGTACTGACAGCCAAGTGGTTGTGAGGAATGCACTGCCGCCCTGAATGGAAACTAACTCAAACCTTTACTGTCTAGATTCTACTCCTCAAACGATGTGAAAGGCCCATCACCGGTCGAGTCTCAGCTGAATGCGCTATTTAATTCATTAAGAGGTAGAGAAGTTTTTGTGCGAGATTCTGGCAATTGCTCGTCCCGGAGGCTTCCTATTTGACTGACAAGATGCAGATGACGGCAGCGACGAGAAGGACAAAATGGAACTCGAGTCCACAATGAGTTACCTGGACAGCAAACTGAACGTTAGTCTGGAAAATGCCGAACTCTTCATTGCTCTAGAGATTGTACAAGCCCCCAACGTTGGTGAGATTAACCGCCGCGGGTTTGTTGAGGGATGGAAAGCCACAGGGTAAGACCAATATACACTTTGCGCGCAATGTCTTGATGGCGATTGTTTGCTGGCGACATGAACTAACACTTTTGGTTTATTATAGAGCTGGAACTTCGAACCAAGAGCATGCAGCTCACATTAAATATTTATCATCGACGCTCTCAACGACACCAGCACTGTTTAAGAAGGTGTACCGCTATGCATTCATAGCGGGTCGAGAAGCTGATCAAAAAGCTCTCGGTTTGGAAAATGCTTTAGTGTACTGGGGAATGCTTTTCTCACCACCGGGCATGGTTTGGAAGAGCAAGAACTACGATTGGTTGGAACTTTGGAAGAGTTTCCTCGACGAAAAATGGACACGGTCTGTGAACAAGGATATGTGGAACATGACCTTGGAATTCGCGTTCAAATCTATGGCAGACGAGAGCCTCTCATTTTGGACCGAAGATGGTGCCTGGCCCAGTGTAATCGATGATTTTGTCGATTGGTGTCGTGCCAAAGGTATTGGCAAATCTGAGTCGATGGTTGTGGATAATGAAGAGTGATCGGACGAGAGCAAGACTAGGGGAGAGACTGCACAGCGCATTTGCAACAGTGTAGCATTTTTATCACTCTTACTGCTACAGCAGTGATTCCTCCGTCACGGCCGACGAAGGTGGGAGAATAACGCAAGATGTTGCAATCTTGGACGAAGAGCCTCAACCTGGAACGCTGTAAGTGACGAGGCAACAACCATGACCAGTACAATACGACAACGACAACAATGACGATGACAATAGCAAAGGCAATGACAACGAAAATGACAATTTCCGATGGGGGTTAAAATAATCTTCCACAACCAGAAAAATTATATATGATACATAGCGACGAAACAGCCCCGTGACCAATTAGAAGGCAGAGCTTATGTGATGCTCAAGTGTTTGCTACGTACAAGTTTCCAAGCCCAATTTACGTCCATAATCTGCGTCACCTGAGCATTAATTCAAGCCGAATATACAAGATTGTGCCATGAAAATGCCCCAGGTTTATTGCACATTTTCTCCTGCACAACCCTTCCAGATTCTACCACGCGCGTTTCTTAATCATACAAACATCGTACCATTGTGCGTCATAAATCGGCACAGGTCTAGATCCCATCTGACCACAAGTATTCCATATATTTTGTTTTCTCCACACACAAGTCGCTTTGCACTCGCTTTCAATCCTTCCAGGTAAAAAAAAAAACTGTTCCTGTCTCTTCTCCCCCCCCTTTCCCTCTCGCTCTCACTCATCACGCATCACGCATCACGCCTCACTCCCTTTCGTCCTCCACCTGGGCGGCCCAAACCTCGACAGCGTAGCCAGCTTCCCATCTCCCAACTTGACATGCGCAGCCCGAATCATACGCGGCTCCAGCCTCAGCGTATTCCGCACCTCTTCATGGACCTTGACAGACGAGTCGTAGCGCATCACAAAGTAATGCCCGTGGGTCTGCTTCTTCTCGTGCGCGTTTACGGGCTTCGGTAGCGAAAAGACACCCCAGTTTGTGATGCCGCGCACCACGCCGCCCTGGCTGAGGACTATCTTTCCGACGACTGTGACTAGACTATGGTATTTTTGAGTTTTTTTGTTGACTTTTATTTTTGTTCTTGTTTTTTTTTTTTTTTCATTTTTTTTTGTATGTGCGCGCACATGCGCGTGTGTGTATGTTCGCGGAAGGGAAAGGAGGGGGTGGTGTAGTGTCTGACGTACTCTTTTACTTCCTTGATGTTACCTGGTCGAGCCTGATGGGAGATTAGTTGCGCTCTTCTTGTATTTTCTTTCCTTGTTCGTTTTTGTGCCGTCTTTGACCATTGGGCGCATTGAGGGCAGGGGGTGGAAAGGAAAGTCCTGGGAGGGTAGGAAAAATAAATGTCCTCTTACTATGCCGATGAGTTCGTAGAGCATCTTGACAAGTCCTTTTACTTGGCCTTTCGATTCGATAGTTTGTTTTTGGCGCGGGAATCAAATTCTTCCCTGCATGCGTCTCGTCTCGTATGGTCTTGAATCTCGTATCGGTGCGATGAGGTGTGTGTGTTGTGGTGTCTTGATGATGATGATGTCGGCATACAATAATTTGGGACATGGGTGTGGCATGGCGAGGGCGCCCCGATGATTTGCCGGATGCGGCGCACGTTGTGCTGCGTCCGCCGTGGAGGGATTAATCAGGACTCACGAGGACGGTGGAACTGATAGCTGTGGATTATTATTATTGGAATTTGTGTAGCATTTCTTTCATTCTTTTCGTTTGCACTCTTTTTTCTTTGATTTGAGGTTCGTTGGTGGCATGATAAGAATGCGTTGACATTTCTTGTTCATTTCATGGAGATTGTGGCTACGGGAGAGCAAGGTCCATGAGTTTTTGATGTACATCCCGACTTGACTTGGCGCAGAGATCTTTCCTTGAGATAAAATACAATTTTTTTTACATGGGGAGAGGGAGAAAAAGTCCATCATATTCTCTCCTTGGACAAGGCCTGCCAGATCCGCCAGGGCAGCTTCCAGCCTCCCGTCTTTACGGCAAATGGGTCAAAATTGACCTTTTCCAGATTTTCCAGGTAGTGTCCGGCAGGAATAGCATCTAGAAGCGCGCCAAAGCCTTGTCTGACTTCTCTTGCTGCGTCGCTGTCCTCTGCGTAAACGTGCTCGGCTTCTCCTTCATGTTCGAACTGGTGTCCTGGATCCTCGCCGGCCTTTAAGCTCTTCAGCATCTCCCGGGCGGTGATGAGGTGGTCGTTGGCACGTGTGGCCACTGCGAATACTGCATCTTGCAGGCCAGGAGCATTGGGCCCTTGTCGGAACACGTCCTCCTCTTTGACATTTGCCTGTGCCATGATGTCAAGAGGAAGAAGCAGCGAAGGTTCCCGAGTTGGTGGTGCATCGAATCCTGGTGGTGTTTTAATGGACCGGATGTACCGGGCCGGTGCAGCTAGGACGGGAATGCCTCGCAGCACGGCGATGATGCCACATGCCTTGCCAATGTGACTGGCCAGATGGTCAATATGCATCGACCGGAGGGGCAAGGATGCCAGCGTCGCGTACATCATGGTTGAGTACGTATTCTCAGCATAGTCTTCCAACGCTGATAAGTTGGGATACGGCCTGCTGACCATGTGCTTTTCACGTGTCTTCACCAGTCTCGACACCCAGAACTTGATAGAATTTTTGGTGGAGGTTCCGGCTCGTGCTTCCAGACTCTGGAGGGCATGGTGCAGTAGAAGGCATATGGGTTCCCGAGGGGGAGCCCCGGCAAAGGTCTTATCGAGTGATTCTTGCCAAAATTTGATTCGAATGGCGCCGATTGCGGGATTCGACACGGTCTCGGGAAGTCGTACGAGTTCTAAATTCAGCGTTCGGAGAGCTGCATAAGTATCTTGGACGGGTCTGGGAACGAAGCGTCGGATCAAATGAGCTTCATAGTCGCTCGACCTGTCGGGATGGTAGAGTGGGTTAGCCAAATGGAAGACACAAGAACTGCCAGCAGCGTCAGCAGCGCCAGCCGGGTCGCAGTATTTTCCATTACTGAAGTTGCTTGAAGCAGTATTGTCTTGCGGATTCTACGTCGGCATCCGTTGCGTATCCACGACCACGACAGCTTGCTGGAGCATTAACAAGCCTTCTCAGGCCGTGGCCCAACGCTTGGGGGCGGCGCATAAAGATAGGTAGTGAACAAGGATGCAAATGTCGGGAAGAAGAGTCTCTCAAGTTGTGTACATTGTACATGTAATATGATCCTCACGGGGTGGCGGACCAATGGTGACGCCGGACAGCTTCGGCGATTCTCGCACTTGACCACTTTACACTTTACTCGGATGACGCCAAATCACATGACTTCGCGTGCCCCCCCCCCCCATCCCCCCCGGGTGCTCCCTTTCAGTCATGACCCCACTTCCGGTGGCGCGTTATCGCACATAAAAAATGGATGTGCACATCACTTTAGTAATGTACGTTAGACCCCCTTATATACCGTGCAACACGCGTGGTCCCCACCAGCCAGTCAATCTATTCTGAACCCCAGTCACGTCACCACGTCACGTCCAGACACGTCCGGGCTGTCGTCTGGACTTGAGTGTGCATCGTCAACTTGGCATGCTTCATCATGCAGATGGGTGCCGCGACTGAGCCTCCCGCCAAGAAACGGAGGTTTCTTCAAGATCGGGAAGAGGCCTCGTATAATGCTCTTCACTCGGGCCGGGACGACAACAATGCGTCCTCCTCGGGCAAGCAGTTCTTCAACGACGACGACCGTAGCCGGCCGCATCAAGACACAGCCATTGCCGTTTCTGAAGTCCATGGCAACGGTGCCAGCAATCTCAAGACGGACATTCCACGTGAGACGCCATCTCTCCACGAGTCTGCCATGAGTTTTGACAAGGACGTGTTTGAGAGTTTTATTGGCGCCAAGGTCACCGACGAGGTTCTCAATCTCATACAGTACGCGTCTGGCAACAACCTGCGGACTGCCGTCAATATGTATTTTGACGGTACGTATCACAACCATCGTCCATCGAAGCAGGCTGGAAGCTCTCTCAATCCACGGCCACCGCCGACGCCGACTCCGTCATCAAACAAACAACAGCAACAACAACCATTGCCCGTCTCGGCTCCTTCTCGAGGCTGCATACCGCCGAAACGGTACATAGGCGCCTTTGGCGTAGAAGGCTGGGCAATTCGTAGCGGTACAAACTTATTAAAACACGGCGATATCGTCAGAATCGAGCGTCAAAAGACACAGCCACCCGCACCTCCAAAGTCGAAATCCAACAAACTTGGTGTGGCAAAGACGCCGAATAGACCAAATTCCGCCGCCTCCAGAAGAGTCGATATTATTGTCCGGTTCTGTACTCAGTCCGGCACAGAGATCGGTCGCTTAGCCAATGATGCTGCCAATTGGGTGTCAACCTTGCTCGATCAACATGTGTGTTATTTTGAGGGAATCTGTGTTTATGCACCAGAGAAACTGCGAACCAACGACACCGTCTTTTTGCAGCTGAGATGCTCGTTGCTAAAGTCTGCCTTTGACAGTAGAAACCTGAAGCAAGTAGAAGAACGATCAACCACCGCTTTTGGTCAGACTGAATCTACCGACGAGAAAGAGCTGAGGCTGCGTCAGGTGGCCTTGGTCAGATTGTTTCAGGAAATCAACCTTCAACCGGTCAAGGCCAGTGCAGCCGCAAATGATGGGAACGGACGGAAAAGCCTGCTTCAAGCGGCCGAAATGGAGGAACAGAAGCAGAGAGAGGCCAAGAAAGGAGCCCAGTCTGCCAAAGAATCGGAAACGCCGTCAAATTCATCAGACACGGAAGAAGGTGAGGAGCTAGAGCAGGATCAGCTTGACGCTTTGTACAAAAAGGCGCAATGCTTTGATTTTGATACCCCGGAAGCCGAACCGGCTGATAGCTTTGCCATGACGCTGCGACCATATCAAAAGCAATCGCTGCATTGGATGATGGCCAAAGAAAAAGACGAGAGAGGTAATCGCCAGCCATCCATGCATCCTCTATGGGAAGAGTATCAATGGCCCACCAAGGATGTGGACGGCAATGCTTTGCCCGAAGTGCAAGGCCAATCCAAGTTTTATGTGAATCCTTACTCTGGCGACTTGTCGCTCGACTTTCCAGTGCAAGAGCAGCACTGTCTAGGAGGCATTCTTGCTGACGAAATGGGCTTGGGCAAGACTATACAAATGCTCAGCCTGATCCACTCCCATCGATCCGAAATCGCTCGTGAGGCTCGACTCTCCAGCGGAGGCATTTCTTCCGTCAACCAGCTGGCTCGTCTCGGTGCGAACTCGTCGTGTATATCGGACGCGCCATACACAACCTTGGTCGTGGCTCCCATGTCACTGTTGGCACAATGGCAGAGTGAGGCCGAGAAGGCTTCGAAGCGCGGCACAATGAAGATTGAGCTATACTATGGCAATGAGAAGACCAACAATCTGCAAGCACTCTGCAGCCGTTCCAATGCATCTGCAGCCCCAGATTTACTCATCACCAGCTACGGCATCGTATTGTCCGAATTCTCAACACTGGTAGCCAAGAATGGAGACAGGTCATCTCATAGTGGCCTTTTTTCTTTGAAGTTCTTTCGTGTCATTCTTGATGAGGCCCATCACATCAAGAATCGTGGCGCCAAGACTGCCCGAGCGTGTTACGGCATCTCTGCAAACCATAGGTGGGTGTTGACAGGTACTCCCATTGTGAACAAACTGGAGGACTTGTTCAGCTTGGTCCGATTCCTTGGCGTAGAGCCCTGGAACAATTTCTCCTTCTGGAAAACCTTTATCACAGTTCCGTTTGAGGCTGGCGACTTTGTGCGTGCTTTGGACGTTGTACAGACCGTGCTAGAGCCGTTGGTCATGCGAAGAACGAAGGATATGAAGACGCCCAGTGGCCAACCACTCGTCACATTGCCGCCGAAGCAGATTGACATTGTCGAGGTGCAACTGTCAAAACCGGAGCGAGACATTTACGACTACATCTTCAGCAAAGCCAAGCGCACTCTGTCGAAAAACGTCGAGGCCGGCACCGTCATGAAGGCCTTTACCACAATTTTTGCCCAGATTCTGCGGTTAAGGCAATCATGCTGCCATCCTGTTCTTGTTCGAAATCGCGATATTGTGGCCGACGAGGTCGAGGCCGGCGCAGCTGCCGATGCAGCATCAGGCCTGGCAGATGATATGGACCTGGAGACGCTCGTGGCTCAATTCACCGCCGTAACGGACGACGCAGCCAAGGACAATTTTGCATATGGGGCTCACGCTCTCGAGGAGATTCGCAACGAGGCCGACAAGGAATGCCCGCTATGCTTTGACGAGCCCATGAACGACCAGACTGTCACTGGATGCTGGCACTCGGCATGCAAAAAATGCCTCCTGGACTTTATGAAGCATGAAAGCGACCGAGCCGTCGTGCCGCGATGCTTCAACTGTCGCGAGCCACTCAACCAGCGCGATTTATTCGAAGTGGTCAAGCACGACGATGACGGCCTTGGCAACGACGAGCTGGGCGCAACAACTTCTTCTTCTTCTTCCTTCTCCTCCTCCTCCACCTCCAAGCCTAGAATCAGTCTGCAGCGACTCGGTGTGAACGACTCCTCCGCCAAGGTAGCCGCTCTCATGTCCGAGATCCGCGCCCTCCGCAAGCAGCATCCGCACATTAAATCCGTCGTCTTCTCCCAATTCACGTCCTTCTTGTCCCTTATTGAACCGGCCCTGACCCGCGCCAACGTCCACTACCTCCGTCTGGACGGCACCATGCCCCAAAAGGCCCGTGCCGCCGTGCTGGACAAATTCACCGAAAGGAAAGGCTTCACCATTCTCCTCATTAGTCTTCGCGCCGGCGGCGTGGGCCTCAACCTGACGAGCGCCGGCCGCGTCTTCATGATGGACCCGTGGTGGAGTTTTGCCATTGAGGCACAAGCCATTGATCGGGTGCACCGACTCGGTCAGGAGGACAAGGTCGTGGTGAAGAGATTTATAGTCAAGGAGAGCGTGGAGGAGCGCATGTTGAAGATACAAGATCGGAAAAAGTTTATGTGAGTCTTTATTTTTCTATCATTCCGTTTGAAGTTGTTTGTTCTTTATTTATTTTCTTATTATTATTTTTATCTTTTTTTTTATCTTTTTATCTTTTTTTATGTCATCTGTTTTGGTTATTTATTTTGATTATCCTTTTTTCCTTCGTCTCCGTTTTTCATCCATGATTCCCCCTCCCTCTCATTATCCTCCAAGATAACTAACCCCCACCAACAGCGCAACATCCCTAGGCATGATGAACGACGAAGAAAAGAAACTGCAGCGCATCGAAGACATTAAAGAATTGCTAAGTTGATGACGTCGTGGCGTCTGTCGGAGCTGTACGATAGTGTTATTGTTATTGTTTGGTAATGATTGGCTTGAATATGAAGGGGTTTTGGGGGGTTGCATTCTGGCGGATAGACTACATATGGGTTCTTGTTTTAAATGTACGATACGTGAATGTTCCTATGGGTTTGGTGTCCGGGGCGTTGGGGAGCAAACATGTTGATGAGGGTGGCGTAATATATGAGCTACGACATAGGGTGCATAAAGGGTGATCAATCGGAATGTATCCATCATTTCGAGCAAAGAAAAAACAATGATTACAGGGAAAGGAATTCTTTTCTCTATCCGACTTTGCTAGTTCTAAATCTAGAGGTCGACAGTTCTTCCTGCTCTTTTGGACAGGGATCATGCGTATTAATTTTATAGTTCATGCTCTCGTTACTGAATTACTTAATGAGGACCTGGACCTTGCAGTCCTTTTCCTTTTCGTCGCCAAAAACATCAATGCTCCATTTGGGGGTATCTGCACATTCTTTTCGTCAGTACAAAGTTGCTCAATCGTCACCTCAAGGAACCAGACGTGCGGAAAGGGGGGACGTGTCTTACAAGCCATGGGAATGTTGAAGCGTTGAGGTGTCTCGGCAAGCTTCTTCAGGTCCTGAATGGCCTGTTCGTCGAGCTCGACCTCCTGGAAGTTCTCACGGATGCGAGAGGGAGTAACAGACTTGGGAATGACGGTGTGGTTGCCGAGAACGGACCAGGCAACGATGACCTGAGCGGCAGTGACCGTCTTGCCCTGGGCAGCACCGAGACGATCGGCGATGGCCTTGACCTCGGGGGTGTTGACGAGCAGCGGGACGCCAAAGTTGTTGTTGCCAAAGGCGGAGTAGGCTGTGATGATGATGTTCTTCTTGGCGCAGTATTCGACCAAAGAGGGGTTTGGAAGACGAGGGTGACGCTCGATCTGGTTGACGGCGGGGACGACGCCCGTGGCAGAAATGACGCCCTCGAGCTGTTTTTATTGTGTGTTCATCAGTGGATGGTCTCTTTTAGATGGACTGGCGATTAAGGCTTCAAAGGAAAAAGACACGATAGAAAGAAAGAACGATAAAGGTAAACCCGTACATGTTCAATGCTAAAGTTGGAGACACCGACAGAACGGGTCTTGGATTTGGGAAGCTCAGTGACGGCTGTAAATGTATTAGCAAATAAACATGATTGCTTCAAAACGGTCATTGTTGTTAGCCTTACCCTTCCAGGTTTGGGCAAGGGTGACGCCACGGTTGAACTCGACCTCACTGCCATCAGCGGTCTTGGGGAACAGCTCGTCGCCAGACTTGAAGGCAACAGGCCAGTGGATGAGATAGAGCTAAGACAGAGAGTTAAAAAACACATGAAAACAGTCGGGAGTTGTTTTTTTTTTCCCTTCAAGAATGCGCACGCACATCAAGGTAGTCGAGCTGCAGCTCGGCCAGTGTATCATCCAGAGCGGCCTCGACGTCCTCTGGGACGTGCTTGTTGTTCCACAGCTTGGACGTGATGAAGATGTCCTCACGCTTCAAACCAGGAACATCAGCGAGCGCTCGCTTGATGCCCTCACCGACTTCCTTTTGGTTGCCATAAATCTTGGCCAGATCCAGATGGCGGTAACCGGCCTTGAGAGCTTCGTAGACGCCATTGCCGACCTCGCCAGGAGCAGCTTGCCAGGTGCCGTATCCGACACGGGGCATGGCGTGGCCAGAGCTGAGAGTGACGGTCTTGCCGAAAGACATTCTTGTGGGAGTATTTGGGTGCTGAATACTGAAAAGTCGGCAGTTGCGGATCTTGTTTTTTTTTTTCGGTCTCGTGCTTCTGAAGTTGAAAACAGATAGAAACGAAGAGGGCCCAATACCGACACAATTGGAGTATTGGACCCGGAGGAGGGAGTCGAAACAATTTAAACGCCGGGAGGGGAAGGAGCCTAGCATTCGACTTCGAGTGGGTACCATGATGAGATGATCGCACACGATTGCTTCAACAAACAACAACCTCGGAGCCCGATCCCCCCGCTAAGGCGTCTCTTCTCGCCCCCTCTTTTTTGCTTCCTTTTTTTCTGGGTCCCCTTTTACTTCCTGGAACGCTAGCGCTAGCGCTACCCGGGAACGGCTTCGACATGACGATGCGCTGCGTGAGACTCCGAGTTGCGTCGTTGTTTGGGGTCAACTCGGAACTGGGGTGGAAAAGCGGGTAATGATGGGGCATGTTGGGTCCCTCAACCTGGAGGTTTTGGAGGCGACAGGCGATGGATAATGGGCAATGGGCAAACGACTCGTTGCCCGAGACATTGAGGCGCACCAGCCGGTCTGGCGGACTTGAAGCGTATGGGAACCATGGTGGGCGGACTGTGGCTCATGACGATGAAGTTGTCGTCCCCTTGAGGATGGCATGGTGATGGATGCATCACGGGAGGGGCGGCAGCGTCGTCGCAAGGCATTGCTACATTACCCCGCTAGTAGAATCGGCAGGTACGTCCCCGACAACTGGAGGAAGGAGTGAGGGGCAACGCGGGGCAACGAGGGGCACGAATTGGCCAATCACCGGCAAGTGTCAACTGGCAGGGACTGGACTGGCAGCTGGCAGACATTGGCAGACACATTAATATTGATCGATTGATTCTAGACATCTTTGAATTAAATGACAGCAGGCTCAAGAATCAAGATGAAGGCGCTGACAAGCCTTTATATAAACGTCGAGATTCGACAGTGCCGAAAACGAGGAAAAGCGACTTCTCTTGCGGCTCAAACGAAACTCGGGATATAAGCGGATAATCTCGGTTCGGGACTCCCGGTTAAATGTCCATCGGACCAGCGGTAGCCACGGATCACCACTTTTCCACTTCACACGGCCATCCGCCATCCCTGCCATGGTTCGTCTTGAGCGCCAACTGCGTCGTGTCCTGTTTGTTCAAGCAGATGAGTGGGGGATTGAGCGAACAACCAGGTGGAAAAACGGGCCTTGAAATGCTTGACTTCATGCCGAGGCATCGTCGTCTGGATCGCCAACCTGCAGACACCAGAAGCCGCGCATCGCTCAGACCACGCCGTCATGGCAGACGATACTTTTCCGGAAGCAAACAATTAAAAAAAATCATCGACCGCCACGATTGCCAACGGCTTCGTGAACTGAGCATCTACCATGTGTTTCTGTAGAATGGTCCACGTGGCATCAACCTCTGGAGTTTGCTCATGCACAATCAATGCTTCACCCCGGATATTCTGGCAAGGTCCCATGATCCATCCATCTGCCCTGTGCGAAGTAAATGAGGTTTCTACTTCAAAAGTGGAACACCACAAGTAAGTGTACTTTTTTTTCCCGCTTTACGGGTTTCACGTCCCGCGTCATAGGAGTAGGTTGGTGTGAAACCGAAGACTGCCATGTGGCTGTTCCTGTGGTGGAACACAGATGGCTGGTGAAGATCTATGCGGAAGTGTATACAGTGAGACGGGATATATAATGCATGAGAATATATGCACATGCATGCACACACGCGCATGTTTGTTTGCGGGCGCGGAATTTAGGCGCGTGGCATTTTATTGATGGCGAGAACAAGAATAAACGATGAAGAACGATAAAAAGAAGAAGCGTGGGAGGAGAGTGAAGCGTGAAATAGGACCAAGTTTCTGTAGGTGCATCTCTGCTTTTTCTCTCCCGTCTGTTCAAATCGATTCCGTGAACCGATTTATTGTAACAATTTAGTAGCCCAATTCAATAATAAAAAGAGTCGAAAAAAAAAAAAAACATCAACCCGTGTAGCCAAACCAGGCCAACGACTATGTGTTCAAAACAACAACAAGATACGAGAGGTGTAATGACATCTCGCTTTCTTCATGTTTAGAATCACGAATCACGGTCAAAGCCAGCCTGTTTGCGCAAACAAACCCGCCCGCAACACACCGTCAGTGACACAGCAATGAAAGAGCAAAAACACCAACTTTTCACACGTCCATCCTGTCTCACTACTACTTTTTTTTTTTTTTTTTTTTTTTTTTT
>SRPT01000471.1:0-24621 GCA_018360205.1 Claviceps digitariae | reverse complement strand
TTTTGACACACTGTAGACTGTTAAAACTTGAACAGGCGTTGATGGGCGTCGATGAGCGTTGATGAACCTTGACCGGCGTCCAAGGCTGCGAGATGCTCGGCCAGCTTCTCCGCAACATCTCGGCCAGGCCGACGGTGTCGACTGGAGATAGATGCATGCACAACGTGTTTCGCGCAGGAGGGGCGTCGTCGTCGTAGTCGACCGGGGCCAGCACATTCCGCCATCGACCTGGAAATCGCTCCATGTTTCGAGAGCTGTTGCCAACTTACCACTGCATTTCTGGGGCTCATTGGAGCAAATGGCGAGCTCCAGTCACCATCTACCGACACGACAGTCAGCCATCAGCCAGTCACCACCATCTCGCTCTGCTACCAGGGCCGACGTGAATGACTTACATATCATGTAAGTACACATGTAAGTGCATACATACATATGTACATGCAGCACATGTATAAACATACCTTATTAGTAGCATGTGTAGCACCGCCCGTGTTGGATTTTGCGCGGGCATTGGGCAATGGCGTGCGCTAGGCTGCTGAGAGCTTGTTCTTTCTTAATCATCAACCGACCCTGATCGACATGGCGGCCGTCTTAATCTTCCGAACAGAATGAAAAAAAAATTCAAAAAAAAAAAAAAATCGCAAACCTACCATGTACATATGTACATGCCACTTGGCCGAAGCAGTCCAATGCCGCTGTGAGAGGGAATGCAATGCAAGCTCCCCCCCCGCGCGCTGCATCCTGGCCGGCTCTTGGATCCCAGCATCGAACATCGAAAGACCCCTCCGTCTCGTCCACCTGCCGCCGCCCAAAACAACCCAAGCCGTTGCCGGCGGCGTGTCTCTTATTTTCTGTCCCTCTTGTCCTTCTTGGTCCCAGTTGTCGGGTTTTGTCCCGCCGTGTCGATATAGTCCCCATGTCCAGAAAACACAAGTACATGCCCATCCACAACCTCCAACGCTGACGCCATTTGCCCCCTCTCCGCGGTAAGCTGTCTTGTCGTCTGGTGTCTTGGCTCTCTCGTTCATGTACACCTACTGTATGTACATATGTATGTATGTGCATGCATACAATCGTGTAGGCAACAGCCACCAGCCGCCCACCTCTGCTGTTTGCCGCGTACAGGACATGCAACATGCACCACATGTAGAGACATGTAGACATGTAGACATGCAAGTGTATGCACTCAAGTACACGTGCACCAGATATTGAGGGTCCAGGGGGACCGGACTCGGTCGAGTCAAATGACAGATAGTGACTGACCACAATCCGGTATTGGCACAATCGCAACCCCCCGCCGATGCCCGCTTCGAAACTCGACATGTGCCGAAGAATAGATAGCAACGATGCCCACTACTTCTCGAATGGCATTTCAGTCCACGGGAATGATGCCAGGCGGGATTGCGGTGGATACGAACGAACAAAGAGGTCTTGCGGGGCGTAGAGGGAGCAGGATTCACAGTTCACAGCGTGATAAGCAGATGGTCTGCACCTGTGGTCTGTACCACCAGAGCCATTGACCGAAATGACCTCTGGACGCAGAGCACCTCAAGAGAACAGACTACATACCTACTGAGACAGCGGCGTTCCTGTCCGCATGCGCATGTGCATGGCCACGGCGGGACGAGTCGACGAGTCGACGAAGCGTCATTGCTTTGTCGCCGTACCTGAGTGCCACTACCTTCATGTTGCTTGCTCCAGCTTATTTGGCTTCGCGAGCGACTAACCAGGGCCGACGAGCACGCCAACGCGCGTGCAAACCACCATGGAAACCACTCTCTCCCGGGACCGAAGGATTCTTCTTGGGCGACAGGATAGGCCCATCGCGCCGACGACTCCACGTTGTGACGCGCTGTGCCATTCGGATGAGGTGCCTCGCATCAGACCGTTTTTTCCTCAGCCGAGACTGATTTCCGCGTGCTGTGCAATGGAGCAAAACCAAGAGGGGGAGGGGGGGGGAGAAGGAGAACAAAAGAGAATAACAAACGGAACATAAAAAAAAAACAAGAAAAGAAAAGAAAAGAAGTTGCTTCTGCTCTGCTTCTGCTTCTTTCTGTTGCTGGTGCTGGTGCCGGTGCGCGCTTTCTTGTTACGCTCCGCCCTGGCTCTGCACAGGCGTTTCAGCCAACTGCCTTCTTAGAAAGAAGAAGAAAGAGCCCGTACCTTGTCATAGTGTGAGCAGCCTTCCTAGGCCTAGTACATCCAGACCCCATACTTACACCACTTCTCTGTCCAGTTAGAGGCCGGCAATTCAGTGCTAGTGAGAGATGGCTACTATATTCACACCCCCCGCTGTCGACGGGGCATTTCGAGCACCACCAGGCTGCACCAGGCCGCACCAGTAAAAGCTTCAGGCCCACGAGCTCTCACGGTTGGCACTCCAGTCGACTTTGCATGTATGTGTGCATAGCAGTGCACCGACTGGGCTGGCAAGAGAACATGAACATTGAAGCTGTATGCTCCCAGCTCCCAGCCTCCAGTCACGATCAAGCCGGCGGGCAAGCCTCAGGGCCAGAAAGGGTGGGGGGTGGGGCGTGTGCTTAGCAAGGCGGCTGCCCTGTCTACTACCCTCCTGTCAGTGCCTCTGGGTCTCATGGTCCTGGTCCTGGGGTCCATCCATGGCTTGGCCGACCCGTCCGCCCTCCTCCCACCTCTCCCACTCTTCTTTGCCTGCGCTGCGCTGTCCAATGTTCTCTCTGCTGCTGCTCTGCTGGCTGGCCGTCCGTCAGGCTGCTGCCGCTGCCGCTGCCGCTTGCTGCTGCTGCTGCTCACTTCGCCTCGCTCCACGTCCTCCCGCTGGTCGCCTCACCAGCCTTCTCATCCTGCCCGCCTTTCTTCAATTCTCCTCTCTACTGCTCATCTGCTCGTCTGCTCGTCTACAACACTGAGCCTTTCAAGCGACGGCAGCATCCTTCTCCTCCTTCAGCCACTTGCCTTGGCCATATTGTCTATTTCCCTCGTCGGCATTGAGCTACCATATTTCTTTGCCCTCGCGATCTGTCGACCTCCTTCATGCCTCTCGACCAGGACCCTCTTCGCCGTTGTATCCCAAACCGCCATCGTTCATTTGCCTACCTAGTCTGACGTCGACTTCCATCCGCTTCATACGACTTGATACTTTCCGACGGGGACAGTGGGACGCGCGATCCGCACACGTCTCCTGTGAAGAAGCAAATTCGTCTCTTCGTCTCTGGCCGTCATTCTTGCTCTTGATCCGACTGCCAATCTCCCTCTCGACCCAGCAACTGTCTTTGTCCGTGGACAACGGGGAACACATGTCTATGCCTCGTGTATCGCTCGAAAAGTCGTAGCTCGTCCACTTTCTGGCGTGCTGGACCACTCTTGGGCATTTTCCACGACCTGCTTTGGTGGGAGACTCGTTCAGCAATATCGCGAGGTGGTACCAGTGCGAAAAGGGACTACGCACTCACCACAACGACCGCTTCTTTCGCCTGGTGACTTTGCAAGACGATCTACAGCCACAAAACTCTACTTGCTTGTCCTGACCCTTAAAAGACACGAATCCCTCCCGGCTTCCGCTCGACACACCAAACTTCTTCTCTCCTGCCATTTACGAGATACCATCACGCGGCTCGAATTTGCTGTATCTTCACATGATCATTTTTGCGACGATTTAGAACGCTTCAATTGCCTCCCTTCCTTGCTCGCACAAGCAGCCACCGCTGATTATCACATCATCTGCACGCGACGACACGGGCTACAGGTTGCGAATCTTTTCGTTCGTGATTGCGTACTCACGCCGTCTCTCCGCATCCTTCTGTCTCTCCGTCTTCTGGTGCTTCGACGATTCGAAAACGTTCATCCCGCGTCCCGACCACCTCTCCCCTCTTCCTGAATTACCAGTCTTCCCATCGTTTATCGAGACACGCCCAAACATCGAGTCGGAACGTGCCAGACATCATTAACTAAGCGGCCATGGCTGCAAACATGCAGCAAATGGCTGGGCCTGGCCAGATGGTCTCTCAGCAGCTGCGTCGGAATCAGGTCCCGCTTCAACTTCAACAGATAGTGTACCAGAATATTGTCACCAATTCGCAGACGCCACCAAACAGCCTGACATGGCAAGCAGGCGTTAATTTCAATGACCGCATGGGTAAAACCATGGATCTGTATGTGCTATTTGCCACAAGACACCATCGGGTCCTGTCATCGTTGTTGCGACATGGCCACCCCTCATACTTGCGTATGTCCCTAGACCAGCCGCTAACGTCTCTGCAGTATTTCCAATGTTGTCCTCGCAATGAACGGCGTTGATCATATGCGGGCCGCCGATTTTGGTTGCACGTTTGAACGAGAGGCGTTTCAAAAGTCACCGAGCAAGGTAATGAAATAATTCTATCAGGACCATTTCTCCGTGGAAGCCGTACCACCCATGATGCTAATCCAATGTAGGAGGCTTATGACCAAGCCATGGCGAATAAGACTCTAGAATTCTTTAAAAAGCGACAGGAAAACGAACCCAACATTCAAAACACCCTCAACGCCAACGCACAAGCGCAGGCAGCGCAAGCAGCGCAGGCTCAAGCCATGATGAACATGCAAGCACAGATGGGCCGCGGCATGGCACCGTCTCAGCAAGGATTTCAACATCTCCAGAACCAATTGCAGGGGACACCGCTGGCCCAACAAGCGCACCAGCAGCCTCAGTTACAGCAACCGCAGATGGGCATGGCCATGGGTATGAACATGGTCAATCAAGCTGGTCGTGGAATCGGCGCCGGAATTGGTGCGATGCCATCTGGCCAGCAGGCTATGGGAATGCAAAACCGTCAACCTCAGCAGTTTCCTAACGAGATCTCACGTCTCGCCCACTCTGATCGCGTCAAAGTCATGGAACTCGCTTCGAGGTTCATGGCACAATCATCAGAGCAACAAAAGGCTGCTACAAGACTGAGTATTCAGCAACGACTGACACCGCAACAGCTTGCAGAATTCCAGGCACAGGGAAAAGATCCCTTGGCTTGGTTCTATCAGGGTCAGGCTTTCCAAATGCTCAAGGCGAACGTGAGCCGTATTCAGCAGCAGCAGCAGCAACAGCAACAACAGCAACAGCAACAGCAAGCTGGTATGCAGAATCCAAATGGAGGACAAGTTGCTGCTGCTGCTGCAGCCATGATGCAACAACAACAAAGCCAACAATCTTTTCAGCAGCGCCAAACTATGATGACTCCCAACCCGCCGACGGACTTCTCACAATTTACCCCCAACATGGAAAGCATAAAAGATCAGCAGATGAATGGACTCATAGCTCAACAAGCTGGTCAGATGGTTGTGCCTGCAAGCTCTGGTGGTGGCCAGCACACCACTCCTCAGCCGGGTAATCAGATACTAGCCGGTGCTCAGGCGCAGAACCAGACACCACGCCAGGGGCAGCCGCAGCCACAACAACAACCAGTACCACCACCACCACCACCACAGCAGCAACAACAACAACAGCCGCAACCGCAACCACAACCGCAGCAACAACCACAACAGCCGGGGACTGCGAATATGCATCAAGCAAAGATGAATCAAGCTGGTCAGAAGAATCCTAGCCAGCTGCAATTGAAGATGCAGCAACAGCAGCAGCAGAACCAGCCAAATGGTATACCCCCGACGCAAAGTCCGGGAATGAACACCCTAAATACTCCCGTCTCACGGGCATCAGGTGGCCTGAATCCAATGGCTGGAGCTGGAATGGGCCAAGGTCCAGTGACTTTTGGCGACCAACGATTCAATCAAGGTATACAACGAACGAACAGCCAAGCCTTTAATACTATGCTTGCCAATATGACAGCAGAACAACGGTCTTCCATCCAAGGACTATCGTCCGACAAGCTGAACGAAGTTTTTCGGAAGTGGCAAAGTCAGAGACAGGAACAATTGTTGAACGGAGTTCAGATGAACCAACCACAGAATCGTCTACAGAATCAGTTTGGCGGACAAGTGACTTTGAACTTGGGCGCGGCAGGACCACCAGGCATGCAGCAGCAGCAGCAGCAGCAGCAGCCGTCCAACGGAAGTATACCAGTCAATCAACAGCAACAGATGCAAATACCACGCTTGCCGATCCAGAACAATCAGGCTCAAGCGGTGATGGATTCCATGGATTTGCCAACACAGGTGCAAAGTATTGTTGGACAACTTCCCGTGGAAGTCAAGACGTGGCGCGAACTCAAGATCTGGCTCAGCCAGAATGGTGCTCTACCTGTCTCTACGCGTGGTCAGCTCAGTCATCTCCAACAGCGACAGTTTCATGCCATACTTCAAAGGCGTGCTTCACAGCAGAATGCCGCGCAGAACCCGAGCACTAACCCGGGGGCCATGCTTAACGCTGGAGTACAAATGTCTGCCCAGCAGCAGCAGCAACAACAGCAACAGCAACAACAGCAGCAGCAACAGCAACAACAACAACAGCAACAGCAACAACAACAACAGCAGCAGCAGCAGCAGCAGCAGCAAATGGCAATGCATAGGCAACTCGGCAACATTCCAGCACACGTCCTTCAGGTAACACAACAAGATCTCATCAATGTCCGAGCGCAACGGCCGGATTGGGCTTCCATGCCCGACCACCAATTGCGTTTCCATGTGTCACAGATGAAGAAGAACTCATGGCAAGCTCAACAGCAAGCGCAGTTGCGAGCGCAGTCAATGCAAGTTGTCCCCCCGGGCCAGCCGCAAACCCCTGGACAACAACAAATGGGGTTGCAAACTTCGATCCAAATGCAGCAAACTCCGCAACAACAACCAAACCGGACGCCCACATCACAGACTCAAGCGAGCCCGACGAGTATGGCGCAAACTGCTTCGATGCAATCTTCTGGGCCGAGGCCACAGCAGGCGCAGGCACAGGCACAGGCTACTAATACTAATACTAATAATAACCAATCTCGGGTCAACAACGCGTCCCAGCCTGCCAAGAGCCTCAAACGACCAATCAGCGATGATGCTGCAGACACGTCCACAACAACGAATAATGTCGTCGCGGCTGCGGCTCCTCGGCCTGCCTCGCAGGCCACCCCACAGCTCCCCAAAGGCGTGCCCACTCTGTCACCATCACAACTTAACAGTCTTAATCCCGAGCAGAGGGCCAAATATGAGCAGTTACTTAAGCTCCAAGGGGCCGGTCAGAATCAGGGCGTCGGGAATTTTATGCAGCAACCGAGCGCTGATGCTCTCAATCGTCTACGCGCCATCAGCCTAGAAGAACAGCGACAATTCAACCAGGAAGCCATGCCTGAAATTCCCATGAGCCCGCAAGAGCGCATAGACACCAGCGCGAAACTGCAACGCATCGCCGTAGACATGAACAAGGTTAGCCGTGGTCTGACCAGGTGGTATGCGATCAGTGGGGATGACGCTCGAGCCAAAATGTTTTTCAGAACTGTGAGTAGAAGCAACTACACTTTTTTTTTTTTTTTTTGAGTTTTAGTTTTAGTTGACCTGAGCTATAACTGACTGTCGTTTGCAGCGTCTACGAATCATAAAGCAGTTTACAGACGGAGAACCAATGACCAAATTGAGCGAAAACTTGAGCATTAATTCAGCAGAAGTCGATAAGGCTCGATCTATGCTGGAAAGTATGGCCCATGATTTATCGAACAGCATGCAGCAGTACAACAGGGGCATAGTAAAGCCGGGACAGCAATCCGGTCAAGTAATCAAGCAGAACCAGAATCAAACTGTGCAGCCGGCGTCATCTCAGCAGCAGCAGCAACAGCAGCAGCAGCAGCAACGACAACAGCAACAACAACAACAGAAACAGCAACAGCAGTCGCAGCCGCAGCCGCCGCAACCGCCGCAACCACACAACTCGTCGCAGGGCCAGCCGGCGCCACTAAACGCTGCCAACCTAGAGAAGAATTCCCAGGCATTGAAGAACCAACAAAAGTCGAGCAACAGAGGTGCTCAAGCTCCTCCAGCGCCAACTGTTCCGCAACCGCCATTCTCCTTTGGAGCGTCATCGCCTCATGGCAACCCCAGCTACATTGGCAAGCCAAAGGACATCAACCTCCAGCTCCCTCCGGCCCGTAAGAAGGCCAAGCTATCTGGGCAGCAACCGGTACAGACACCGCAAAGCGCAGCCACTCCGTCACCGAAAATTGCCAAGAATTCTTCACCGGAAGTGCGGCGCCAGGAGCCGCCCAAGCCTGTCTTTCTCTGCAAAGAGCCAGACTGTGACACGGCCGTGTTTGGGTTTGCCAGCGAAGAAGCTCTCCAAGCTCACGTGCAAGAAGACCATATCAAGCCAAGGGAGGATCCGCTCAAGTTTGTTAAAGAAAACCTGGCTTTGGCACTTGGTCTGGAGCCTGACGGCACTCCGAAAAAGACAGCGGTGTCGAACCCGACGGAGGGTGCAACCGCCATGAGCAAATCGGTGTCCAAGCAGGGTCATACGCCTAAGCATACCATGGCAACGCCAGCATCGCATGGTACCGCCATGAAGAGGACGGGTAGCGGATTGAGTAAGGGCGCGGATGTCAAGGCGACCAAGCAGACGGCTGGCAATGCCGGTGCCACTACCGCTTCCGCTGCCACTGCTGCCCCTGCCGCCGCCGCTACCGTTGATTCAAAGCCAGCGAAAACTAGCCCCTGGGCTGGGTGCACTATTGATCCTCAGGCGTTGCTGAACAACCTTGGGTTCGAAAAAGGCCTACCCAATATTGCTAGTGATGTTACGTTATACCGATCATTGACGCCCAACGACACGCCCGAGTCCAGCAAGGACAGCGGAACTAGCGAACCCAACAGCGATATTTCGGAGGGGGCGGCTCTGGAGATTGATATGAACTGGCAGTCGCTAGATCCTGACCTGCTATTAAATCTTGACAATGCGTCTTTGGAAGGGGACTGGGGTGGCTTTGACCCGGACGTACTGTTGAATCCTAATCCAGGACCACCGGATTGGGATGACGCCGATACTGACTTTTCGAAAGCATATCATTTGGATGCCAGCCAATATTCTTTTGGCTACTAAAAAGTATGAGTCTTGTGGCGCGTGCTGGATTAGACGCCAATAGAAAAGAATAAGAGAGATTCCTTCATGTTGATCCATGTGGCCATTTCTCATGTCGATTCACCTGGCGAGGAAGCCGAAAAAGGAAAGAAAAAAAAAGATGAAGAAAGAAAGAGTCAGTGGTTGGGGGGGAGTGGTTGTTGTCGTTTATAATTCGTCACGACAGGCGATGATTGATGATTTTGGTGTGGACTGTCGGTGTTTCTTTTCTGTTGGGCTTTTGGGGCTTTCAAATGCAGGATATATATACCCAAATGACGGACGAGTTTTGTTTCGAGGCATGTGTGGAAATTTCGTATAGGAGCAGGTCGGCGGCCAAAACAGTATATTTTTGTTTTATATTTTTTTCTTTCCGTCTATATTTTTGTGTCATTATTTTGGTGCTCTTTACTTTTTTGTTGCTCTTTGCGGGGAAGCGATAAAACGCAGCGACAGTGAGGGTCTTTGCGGTTGCGATGTTTCTATTCTTGATTCTTTTTTTTTTATTCAAACAGGAATGCAGAGCGGTTTGTCTCCGAGTAGTTACGTGTTCTTGATGAGTGTGAATAATTATTTCGTGAATGCCGTTCCATGGAAGTGAGGCGACGGCACGACAGCATAGGGTTTCTGTTCTGCTTTCCGCTGTTACACCGTTGAGGAAAGTCCAGGCATGTCATGTGTTTCTTTATGAGCGGTACTTTTGAACTGGATAGGCTTTTTTTTTTTTTTCGTGAGGACTGTTCTGTTCGGTTCGGTTCGGTCAAATCGGCTTGTTAGATTAGGTTCTTGGGTTAGGTAGGTGAGGACGAGACGAGAGCATGTATGAGTCGTCTGTTAGCACGATTGACGATGCACGCACGCGACGAGCTTTTTGCCGCACGCATTGAGCGCATTCAAAGCGCAAAGACCATTTCGTTGAGTCCTAGTCCTAGTACTATTGCTAGTCCGGTCCGGTCCGGCCGGGTCTGAGCGTCTCGGCCCGGGCCGAGCGTGTCTTGTGTGAGTGTCGTGCGGGCGGGATGGACAACTAGGGAGTGCCGTGCCAAGGGGGGAACGGTGTGTGCAGGCTCAAAGTGCCGATACATGGAAATGCCGTCGTCGCTTCTGCGGCCTTTGGTGCTGTGTAGTCGGAGGATGCGGATTCCCCGCGAGAGGCGGCATGTGGAGTGCGTCTGCGTTTTCCATGTTTGTTCTTGTCGTTTGTTGTGTTTTTAAACCACTATTCGCTGCTGTCCATCAGGTACTTCTGGCTGTGCTATTCGCGGTCTGGCCTGGCCTTTTGATGAGCAGTAGCGAGGAACCAGAAGTTGCGGGACTTGATTGTCCGAAACCGGACTGTTTTCTCATTAAATTAAAATAAATGAAATTACATTAAAAACACATCTTGTATCCACAGTTGCTGTGTTGATGGATCCTACATTATGAGGTTCAGGTTCTTCTCGAACATGGAGTCTGCGTAAACTGAAATTGACCCATCGGGCTATATATACATTTGTATATATATGTACATACATATGTACCTATGTATATAGATACTCATATAATATCGATATATAATACTTGTCAAAGCATCTCTCAAACATTCTCAAACAATTCGTCCCATCGTCCCATCGTCCCATTCACCCCCCAACCATGCAGCGCCAATCGTACACATCCAGATTTTGTCCTCGTCACTAACCGTCTAACCGTCGGTCATGTTCCGCGCAGTGCTTGCCCAGAGCTTAGACGACCCTGCTCTTTTTCTTGTTCATTTTTTCCCCTCCCCCTCTCCTTCTTTTCAGAAACCCAAACAAAAAAAAAAAACCCCAAAAAAAGGACCTCTTTATCGTGCTGTTTCTTCTACATTCCCACGCAACGCTCAGCACCTAGACATGCCATGTCGTGCAGGGGCATGTGACAGAACCTACCAGTCATAGTGCGTAGTATCTCACTCTCAAGCACATACGACCATACCTACCAGAAAATTCGGGATCCCGTCCGCTCTCCCATAGACAAGCTGGTAAGGGGCAGATTAGTAGTTGGGTCGGTGACGACCAGCGAACACCGGCTGTTGTATGTTTTTTGGTGTTCAGTCCGAATTTTTTTAATATTTATTTCTTCTTACCTTGGTTGTTCAGGCAGGATATGTTGATGCCGCTTTCTTGGAATGAGTTGTGTTTTATGCTTGTCATTTCGTCCTATTTGGCTCATTGGATTTGGATCTGGATTGAATGCGGCCCCGTTGAGTGTCGTGAGGCGCCAACTGGGTCACGGTCCCACAGGGGCTTTGGTACTTGAGAGGTCTAAAGATATATGACGCTGTGCGTGCCTCTCCATATCTAAGTAAATATAAATTATAGCCTTATGACACTCAAAGGCATGGTGTGTGTGCGCCACCATTCAAGCCATTCACGCCACAAGCATCCCATCCCCCTTGCCCTACGCAGCCAAGTACACACCAGTCATGCATCCTCCAACGACGCCCCCTCCAACGCACAAATCACATCCTCATACAGCGCATCCACCTGCCCCTTCTCCCCACTAGCAAACAAGACGTCCCTCAGCCGCGCCGCCACACCTTTCAGACAGGCCAACTCGGGGGGGAACTCTGCCAGGATGGTCTCTTCAAAAGCAGCCGCGGTGGCCACGACGGCGGTCTTGCGGGCGGCTAGTTGGTCCAAGGAGGCGTCGTGGCTGCTCCATTGACGGAGACGGCTTCCAGGGGGGGGACTGTTGCCGTTGCTGCTGGAGCCGCAGATGATTGTCCAGACGAGGACGTAGAGGAAGGACTCGAGGTCGTGGTGCGGGGTGCGGCGGTGGCGGAGGAGGACGCCGATGGCCATGAAGGGCTTGGTGCCGGTGATGGAGTAAGTGTCTGGGTCTGCGTCCGTGTCTGCATGTTCATCCGTGTCCAGCCGGATCGCCGAGTCGAGATCGATGAGCAGCCCTCGTGGTGCGCCTTGTGCACCGCCATTGCCACTGCCATTGCCATCACCATGGCCGTCTCCGTCTACAATGATAATGTTGCCTGTCGAGACATCCTGGTGCAGGATGCGCGCGTCGCGGTATAGCGCGCGGTGGCAGCGGACGGCGTCGCGCAGCACGGCGAGCAACTCTCCGGGCGAGCGGAACGAGTGCAGTGGCCGGCCAAGCGGCGACGTGACAATGCATGCGAGGATGCGGTTCTGAAAATGATGGCTCGCGTCGGTTGTGTAGCGGGCCAGGCCGTCCTTTGGTTCCGTGACCGTGACCGTGTCCGTATTCTCCGTGGCCCCATCGGCATCGTCCTCATCATCGTCGGCGACACGGAGCCGTCTGTGCTGTCCCCAGCGGAATCCCCGGCGCAGGTTGGCCGTGCTTTCGATCTCGTCGTATGAATCGAGCGAGAGAGCGAGCCCAGAGCCGCATTTCTCGCTTGCCAGTCTGAGAAACTCATCCTCGGGCCGCTGTCGCGCCCATCGCCACTTGAACTTGACCACGTATTGCCACCCGCTCGCAACACCATCACCGCCATCATCATCATTATCATCACCACCGGCCCTTCTCCGCGCACGATAGCACGTCATTCCCGGTCCGACAAAGCCGTCTCGCTGCGCCAAAGGATTTTCGTCATCGAGAACAAGCTCCCCCAACGACGTGCACACGACGTACCGCCGGCAGTGCTCACCACCACCACCTCCTTGATTCGTCTTCTTCGTCTTAACCATGTCTTCCGTCCCCATCCCCATCCCTAGCTCCTGGTCCGTCATGCGTGCATAGCTTAGCAGCACCGCGAGAAGCCGCATCGCCACATCGGTCCTCACGTCCACCACCTCGCTGCAGTAGAGGCCCGACCGGTCAAACACCCACAGCTCCAGAAGCCACCCGCGCAGGTACACGCCGTGCAGGAAGAAGCGCGTGGGCTGGCTCTCAAAGACGAGAGTGGCCGCCCGGCACAGATGCACCATACCGGCTTGGTACGCGCGGCGGCTGCGACGTTGGCTGTGAAAGAAGCCAACGACGTGGGTGTTTCGCCATTGCCAGCTCGTCGTGTCGGAGGAGGAGGCTCCTGGAGAATCGGGCGGTAGACGCGTCAAGAGCATCTGCGAGCCTTGGCCTTGATCTTGGTTGCCGCGAAAGAGGTCGACGCCAGAAAAATGCCACGACCCGCGCGCGCCGTCCGTCTCCCGCGCGAGGTATCCGGACAGCCAGCCGATGAAGTGCTCCGCGTCGTCGTTGTTGTCATTATCGTCGTGGTCCGTCTCCCACGGCACGGCGGACGGAAGGGGGAGAGCGCACCGCCCGCGTACCTGACCTGCTGTCTGTATTTCCAGGACGGATTCCATCTCGGCGCGGACATATTGGAATTGGCCAAAGTAGCGCTTCATGAAGCCGCTCATGGGGCCGTGCAGACGGTCTTGGATGTTGGCGAGGATGTCATCGTCGGTCAGGTCCGAGTCCGAGTCCGAGTCTGAGTCCATGTTTGTGTTCGTGATGGTGTTCATGTTCATGTTCATGTTCGTGTCCATGTCCACGTCCACATCCACGGTGGACGAAGCGTGCTCCAAGGAATGATCCATCGTGGTTGGACTTGACGAGCTCTTCTAAGAAAGTACTTTCGTCGGGGGCTATCGTGCAGGAGGCTGTGGATGGCAGCCAGCTAGTATGGATTTCGGAATCTCTGAGTATGGAATTTATGAATGCCTGAGCAGCGTTGGCGGTTGACGTTGGTTGTCGACTTGCATCATGCCATTCCCGATTGACCAACCTGGGTTGGTTCCAAACTCCTGCGTCCTGACACATGAGGCCGAAACTGAAGTGTTGGTTGGCACCAGAAAGCTCGGGCCTTGTGATGAGTGATATGGTGAATGTTTCAACCTCTGGTTACACCGATTGGTTTTAGCGTTGAGGAGCTGGGACTGGAAGCTGGACTGGTCACACCGGTGGTCTTAGCGTTGAGGAGTTGAGGAAGGCACGACCCTTGTTCGACCCTTAGCATGGTATCCCTTTTATATCTTTCCTTACCAATCAAATTGCAGATGTGTCCGGGTTCGACCCTCACCTCAGCTCGAGTCTGACCCCTCGATTGCTGCACACACTCGTCACACCGGTATGTTGACTGTACTCAGGCATCTGCTGGCTGCATGTCATGACGCCCAAGTGTGAAGAAAAAAAAGCATCATCTCTCAAGATAGTGTGGCCAAAGTCGTCCGGAATCTGTTCAGGCTTGGTCTAGAAAAAAAAAGGAGATGTAGATAAATGCTCAGTCTGCTCGGTCTGCTCAGTCTGCTCAGCAATCCATCGAAAAAGCCACTTCAATCTTCCGAGCTATTCTCTTTCTCTTTGGTAACGCTTCATCATGTCGCCCAAGCAATGGTCCTCTACCAAAACAATGGGCACAATCCTAGATACGTTCGTGCCCTTCAACGCGTACAATGCTTTGCCTTTCATCAACCAGGTGGCAGCGGCTCCTGATGACCACTCCCAGGATCTTCAAGACCTTCGGGACCTGCTCAATAAGCACAATGTCCCTGCAGGCGTCAGCATTCGGTTGATCCACAAGCACTTTGACGCCGCCGAGGGAGAGATCATGGTTTTCAACAACATCTCACTGCCTAAAGGCGGCATCGTCCAGGTTATGAAGCCCGCACTGCCTTCAAGCAGCGGCAACCTCCGAGGCATCCACTACTTCGTTAATGACGACGGAGCCCTACAAGCGTACGAGTATGGAAACTGCGATATACCTGATATGGCTGGTTCAGAGTTGTTCCTGGCCGAGTTCTGCCGTCTTGTTTCCGACAGAGGCCTGCAGCACAAATTCGGCCTCAAGCTTCGGTGCGAGCATGAGGCAGACCAAACAGCATGGACCGAGTACGAACTCCATGCGAACCGCTGCACCATCATGTTCCCAGATGCTATGTCCGTGCCCGTGCCTGATGGGCACGACGACTCGGGTGTTACCACTGAATGGCCGGCTATCGCCAACGAGCTCCCGAGAAACTGCAAGCACAGTACAGTTTGTTCTCACGGGCCGAGCAAATGCAAACACTGCAGGCACTGCATGAGACACTCCACTGATACTGTCGCCGAACAGTCCCTCGAGAATGGCTTTTGCTTAGGAGGACAGAATATCTTGCCTGGAGATCCGGTGTACGATATTGTCCATCAGGTCATTGCCGCATGTTAGTTCAGGCAGCCATGTGCGTTGTCAATCTAGCCTAGACCTTTAGTGCCGAGAGGTCTACGCCTTCACACTGACCCATTGTTCTTCAATACATATATGAGTGGGCTAAGGGACTTTCAAGGACAGGCGTGTAGTCTCAACGGGACGGATTATCAAGTTCTTAACTTTGTCGAGTGGCTTTATTCCTCTAGATACAATACATATGTACACCCGTTTGATTTCACCACAGTACATGACCGGGGGAGTTCTATCCAATAAAAACAGCCTTACATTACGCCATGTAGGCGTCGAGGGTACCTAATTTAAAAGCAACGAATTATGTATCAAGACAGGTGCCTTTGAGAAAAGTGGCGTCTGGTGGCGTCTGATGGCGTAAGTATTGGTACGTTAGACCCCCTTATGTCCCGTGCAACGATGGGGGACAAACGACTTGCTGATCATGCAAGGAATACAACGGGATTTTCTGCGCCAAAAAAAAAAAAAAAAACTAATCAATCTTCTTGTACATTCTTGTTGATTTCAATCCCTATTTATCTGAGACAAAAAAAATTATTCTAAAAGTATGTACAAGAAGATGACCCTTTTAACACCCACCCTCCACCGGTGAGCGTCTTTTTTTTTGTTGAAAAAAGAGAGGACGTTGCAAAACAAATCAAATCTTGAAACTAAGTGAAATCCGCGACTTTTGCAAAATCAGCCCCGCCAGCTTCAACAAGGTATCACTGGTCAGCAGCTCCAGCACCTGCAGATGCGCCTGCAACTCCTTGCTGATCCAGTTGCGCAGCTCAATCGCGTTGAGCGAGTCGAGGCCGCATGCCGAGACCGAGGATTGAAAGTCGAGGTCGTCCTCGCTGACGAGCAGAATCGCCGACAGCTTCTTGATGAGGCTGCTGGCCACGGCCTCCTCTGCGATCTTGGGGTCCGTTGCCGCGGAGACGACCTGCTTGAGGGAGACGGCCTGCGAGGAGGCTGCGTCGCCGTTGAGGCCGTCCGAGGAGGAGGCTTCTTTGAGGAGGGTGGCGAACCGGCCGTCGTGGATGGTGAAGGGCGGTCGGGAGCTGCTCTCGATGTGGAGGCCCGTGAGGATCTGGGAACAATCGGGTGATGCAGAGTCCGAGGACCAGCCGTGGAAGCCCTCCATCGCGGCAGTCAAGAGGGCGTGCAGCTCCTCCTCGTTGGCCGTGTTGCCTTTGAGATTGTCCATGACGATGCCTCGGCGCTCTGCGTTCTCGCTGAGGTAGCCAACATGGTCCATGGCTGGGAGATCAATGGTGATGCCTGGCAAGCCTTGCTCGCGCCTGTGCCTGGCCAAGCTGTCGAGGAACGTGTTGGCCGCTGCGTAGGCAGCTTGGCCCTTGTTTCCTATGATGCCCGCGATGGAGGATAGAAGCACAAAGAAGTCCATCTCTTGCCCCAGAAGAGCCTTGTGTGCGTTCCAGGCGCCCGCAACCTTGGACTGGACGACGGCATCAAAGTCTTCAAATGTCATTTTCTCATAGAGCATGTCCTAGACGAAGGGAATTAGTATCTTGTCATTCCGAGAAAAAAAGGAAAAAAAAAAGGGGGGGGGGGCATTTTCAACATACTCGGAGAACCATGGTGGCATGGATCACTCCACGGATAGGAGCAAGCGACGTAGAGCACTCCTTGAGAACTTTTTCGAGGCTGCCATAGTCCGCAATGTCGCACGCTCTGACGTGAATCTTGGACCCCAGAGAATCACCGAGCTCGTTGATCAACTCCTCTACCTTGCTGTTCATTCCACTGCGAGACATCAATATCACGTTGCCTGCGCCCTTGTGCAGCATCCATTTGGCCATCGAACGACCAAGACCGCCTGTTCCTCCAAGAATCACATAGGCTGCGTTCCCAGAAAAGATGCTCTTCTGTCCCATCGATGACAAGTGAGTGGCCTTGACCTGATCATGAGGATTGTGTGACAGCACCAGCTTGCCTGTTGTCTTGCCGCTCTGCAAGAGTCGAAGGGCCTTTTCCACGTCCGAGATGCTCATCGCGGTGATGGGATGGATGGGACCAATCTTCCGGAGCTCCATGGCCGTCATGACTGCCTTCATTACCTTGCTCATGATGCGAGGTCTCTCGGCGGCGAGAATCGTGAGATCCACAGAACTAAAGAGGGCATTGCTCTCGAAGCGTCTCATCTCGAGCCGCGTATTGTTGGTAATGTCTCGTTTTCCAATCTCAATGAACCGGCCAAAGTGGGCAATGCAGTCCCATGTCTCCCGTAAGAGCTCGCCGGCCAGCGAATTTATCACGACATCAACGCCTTGGCCCTTAGTCATGGCACGAATAGCAGGGCCGAAACTACTGTTGCGACTGTTGAAGATATGGTCTTCGGCAATGCCGTACTTTTCCATAATAAGCTGCTTCTTATCTTTGCTGCCAACCGTGGCGAAGATCTCGGCCCCAATCATTTTTGCAAGCTGAATAGCACACTGCCCGACGCCGCCAGCCGCCGCGTGGATAAGCACCCGTTCACCGGCTTCTAGCCGGGCAATCTCCACGAGGCCATAGTACGCGGTACAGTACGCCACGGGTATAGATGCCGCGATTTCCATGGACATGTCATCGGGGATCTTGGTGGCGCTGGTGGCTAGGCAGCGAGCAAAGGTGCGGTACGCCCCCAGAGGCATGGCGCAGACTCTATCACCAACAGCCAGAGACGTCACCGCCGAGCCAACCCGGGCCACTGTGCCACTACACTCAACGCCAATGTAGGGGCTGGCGAGTTGACCCATGGAAATCATCACATCCTTGAAGTTCATTCCCGTGGCCTCGACCGAGATCTCAATATCATCCTGCCCAAGAGGCGTATCCTCGTCGTCCTTGAAGTAAACCGTGTCCAGCGCACCAGGACGCAGTATGTCAAGCTTAAGACGCCGGTTCGGCTGCTGGAACGGCTGAAGATAGGTCGTTGACTCCTGAGTCTCGCGCTGAATAAAGGTGTTCAGCTCGGCATCTTCCACAATCCGAGGGACCACAAGCTTGCCATCCTCTTCGTAGAACTCCATATCCATGACTTCTTCAGACTCAGATTCCTGATGGGCAAGTATGTGGTGAAACGTGTCCAGGATCAACATCGCCTGCTCTGATGGACTGGTTCCGGTGGCAGCGTCCAAGTCAAGTGTTGCGACCTGCTTGCCGGTCTCGGATCGAATGGTTCGGGCGAGTCCTATAGCCATGTTACGATGCGGGTTCTTCGCATTCTTGAAAGCCCCCAAAGTCACCCAGAGGAATAGCGCGGGAGTGAGCAGAATCTTCTGAAGCTGGTCAAACAAATTACTGTTCATCTTTTCAAATAGCGGACAGTCCAGTTCGTAGAGGTTGATGCACATTTTATCGGCGATGACGGCTTTGTCAAGAGAGGTGACTGTGGGAGACTGTCCAGTCCGCAGCTCAATAGTGGCCACCAGATCACGAATCAGAGCGTCGTTCGGCGCGCGTTCTGTCAGAAGAACAATTTCCTTTGCGGCGCTCCAGGCATCATCTTTCTTGGTAGCGTCTCCGTTCATGGCATGGCCATTCGTGGTAGCGTTTCCATTCACGCCGTGGCCATTCGTGGTAGCATTTCCATTGACGCCATGGCCATTCGTGGTAGCATTTCCATTGACGCCGTGGCCATTCGTGGCAGCAGCGCCGGTGTCATGGCCATGGCCATGCCCGTTGACAACGGACGTTCCGTTGGCGTGCACGTGGTTAGATTCAGCGCTTGACTTTGAATCGCCGCCCTGTTCTTCGTCGTCAACCAATGGCTTCCATATGGTCTTGTAGGCGAGCTTCTTCGCTTCCATTGTTGCCGTGACGTCTTCCTTGACCGGGCTCATTTGAAACCCTTTGATAATGATGTCTGGCGTTGCCTCGGGATTGCGCGAGTTCAAAGCCTGGATCAGGACATCCATCGTTGTGGGCCTCGACAGATCCGTCTTGCCGTTGACGTACACATCAAACTGATCACCGGCCTGTGACGAAATCGTCTTTTGCAGCTGAATCTCCTGCACGGCCGATGGCATATAGAAACATGGCATAGCGCTCCGACCCGCACCGAGGATGACAAAAGTGTGCTGGAACAACAAATCCAAGAAGGCGGCGTTGATGAACGTCTTGGTCTCATACTTCTCGGGCATGGTTGCCGCGGTGTCCGGGATGACGACCTCGCCCGCGCCGTTCTCAAAGTCGTCGCTCGCCGTAAGGCTGTTAATGTTTTGCAGAATCGGTCCATAGCCTATACCTCGTTCGCGCAGCTCGCTGTAGAAGGCCGAGGTGGGGAGATTGGTCTTGCAGTCCTTCTTGGCTTTGGCAAGAATCTCAGCTGCTTCGTCGACAACGACGGTGCTGACCTGGTTGACTTCTTCGCGCTTCGAAACGCCAATCAGCCCACGGCAGTGCTCAGTCCAGCCACGAGACTCGTGGTAGGAATGCACACGGAACTCATCCCACTTGTCAGAGTAGGAACGGGTGCCTTCCGAATACTGTCGCAGGTTGGTTATCACCTCGTATTCTTGGTCATCCTGAAGCATCAAAGCGCGGTTGACTTGCATCTCGCGTATGTTGAATTGGTCAAAGTCGACACCACGCATCGACGCCCGCTGCGCAGCTGCTTCAACAGCCATGCTCACAAATCCTGAAAAGGGAAACGCGGTGAGCTCTTGCATTTTATGATCCCGTAACCAAGGTATGTCGTCGGTGCGAATAATGTTCCTCCAGCTTGGTTCAAGCTCGCTGGAGAGACTGGTCAGAAGGCCAAGCAGGTCGTGGCGCGGAAAGGGCTTCAGGCGATGTTGCCGACTGACACGGCTCTCCCGCCAGCATTTCTTCGCAGACCATGGGTAAGGCGCCATGTTATAGATGTGACTGGGCTTTGGGTCGAGGATGTCGGAATTCACGCTGGCAAAATCCAACGTCAACCCCTTCTTGAAGAGGTTGCCTGCAAGCATAAGCATGCTTCGGGTCGCGTTTTCCTCGCGTTTCAGTGACGGCAAGTACGTCGTCTTCTTAGCCTTGTCCCCGACAGCTTTGATCACATGCTTGATGGGTCCCTCCAATGCAGAGTGAGGTCCGATCTCGACCAAGAGATCTGGCTCCTCAGCGTGGCAAAGCGCTTGCAGTGCTGTAGAGAATAGGACAGGCTTGGTAAGATTCTCGACCCAATATGTGGCGCCTAATGCGGAGGTGTCCTGGAGAAGCTCGCCCTTGACAGCAGAGTAAAATGAGACGTCCGTTGAGGTCGCATCAACATCCCGGAGGCTGGAGAGATAGGAATCGGCGACCAATTCCATATGCTTGGAGTGATAGGCAACCTCAACCTTGAGCTTCCGATTGAAGACGCTGTCGCTCTCAAGCTTGGCGGCTAACTCATCAATTGCAGCAGTGTCGCCTGACACGGTAACCGAATTGGGCGAGTTCTCACAAGCAACTGTGGCGTAACCATTCTTCAGCATCTTGATCATGGGGGCAATAGTCTCCTTGCCGGCGCCGACAGCCAACATGGCCCCATCAGGCTTGGACGGTTGCGAGAGCATGTTGGCTACAGCTTCACCTCTGTTGAATGCAGCTGAAAGAGCATTTCGGAACGACAGAGCGCCCGCGGCGTATGCAGCACCGATTTCTCCGCTCGAATGGCCAACGACCGACGAAGGCTTGATACCCCAAGAATCGAGCAGCTTTACCAGGCCCAACTGAACAGCCGTGCAGATTGGCTGACTCAGGTACGCTTTGTTGACCTGTGTCTCTTCCTTGGATCGAGAAAGCTCTTCGATCAGGGAGAACTTGGCGCCAAGCTGTTTCAAGGTGTCGTCAGCCTCACGCATAGTGGAAGCGAAGACTTCATGAGACTCCATTAGCTCCCGGCCCATCGCATACCACTGCGCTCCTTGTCCCGTGAATACAAAGGCAAGTTTTGGATCTCGCAGGGCACGAATGGGTTTCGCATCCGGACCATTAAGACTATCCGCCAGATCAGAGGTCGTCGTGCCCACCATGGCTGATCGCCACGAAAGATGCGACCGGCGATTACATAAGGTGTATGCGATGTTTCGAACGAGGTGTTTCTCAAATACGCCCGGGTGTTGTTCAAGATACACTCCAAGTTGCTGAGTCCGTCGCTTTGAAGATTCCTCATCGTTTGCCGAGAGAACGAACAGCCGCATTGCTGTTGGGGCGGGCGGTAGCATACGTTGTGCCGTTGTCTGAGCCTTCTCCAGCACGCAATGAGCGTTAGAGCCACCGAAGCCAAAATTGTTGATGCTGATGAAGCGCTTGTCCTTGGGCCAGGGACGGGCGCTTGTAGCAACCTGTTTTTGTTAGTTTTCGGGTTTTTTATATACATGGATAACATGCGCCAGGCGTCGTAGAAATCGTAGGGAGGGGAAAGTATCACCTTCATGTTCCATTTTGCGAGGGGAATCTGTTCGTTTTCCGCCTCATAATTGGCGTTGGGCAAGATGAAGCCCTTGTCAAACATCAAAGAGGCCTTGATGATCGAAATTATGCCACTGGTGGGTTCAAGGTGGCCGACATTTGACTTTACAGATCCAATGTACAGTGGCCGGGCTGATGTGCGTCCTTCTGAGAAGACGGCATGGATGGCCGACGCTTCAAGCGGATCGCCAACTTTTGTGCCAGTACCATGTGCTTCAACAAAGCCACAGTCGCGAGGGTCAATCCCTCCCCTGGCGTAGACGTCGCGGATCAACTGTTCCTGAGCCTTTGGATTTGGCGCTGTGATGCCGACTGTGCGGCCATCTTGGTTGATACCAGTGCTGCGAATGACAGACCAGATCTTGTCATTGTCTGCCATGGCCCGGCTCAGGGGCTTGAGGATGAGACATCCTGTGCCTTCGCCTCGGGCAAAGCCTGACTTGGCGCGATGGTCGAAAGCGTATGTCACGCCATGCTCGGACAGTAACCTATTTTCAAATTAATGTCAAAAATCGCGAATCTTTTTTTAACGTCATCTTTGTCTTTTTTTTTTTTGAACTTGAAGACCTACCGATTCGTTGACATGGAAGCAATGTGGTCAGGGGTAAGATTCAGTCGTGAAGACGCCACCACGGCTTGGTCGGTCTCACCAGCTCGTATACTCTGGACAGCTAGATGGACGGCATGTAATCCTGAGGAGCATGCAGTGTCCACCGAAAAACAGGGACCCCTGAGATCAAAAAAGTGGGCAATTCGGCCCGCAAGAATAGATTGATGATTGCCAGTGGCGTCAAACATGGGCACCGTGTCCGTGTCTCTTAAGGAACCGAGGTGGTAGTCTGATGGGGATGCACCAACAAAGACAGCCATGTTCTTGCCGGCAATTTCCTCTTTGGGAATTCCAGCGGCCTCAATGGCCTCGAACGTGCATTCCAATAGTTGCCGCTGCTGTGGATCTAGAATTTTGTGTAAGCCAAACCCAGGTTGGGTATTGAAACGACCGGATTTTCAACGTCCTTTGACCGTTCCTTCCGGGTTTGACATACCCATGGCTTGAGCCTCTGCTTGTGAAATATTGAAAAACGTTGCGTCAAACTCGCTTATGTCCTCTTGAAGAAAATAACCGCCCGAACTATTGAAACATCCCTTCTTTTCAGGGTTGGGATGCCAATATCCATCTTTGGATACCCGGTCTTTGGGGATCTCGCACCATCCACTGCGAGCCCGTGACATAAGCGTCCAAAAGCCGTCCAATGTTGAGACATGGCCAGGTAGGCGGCATGACATGCCTACGATGGCAATGGGCTCTGATTTCGCGTCCATGATGAGTGCAGAAGTGTTGTAGCACGACAGAGTTAACCAGTAACTGTTTCGGGGGGGAAGAGAGAAAGGAAAAGATGATGAAATGGCCTTGACGGAATGAAGAGAAACTGTGTGTCTGAGGCCTTATAGAAGGGAGGAGGAAAAGCTAATAAATAATCGGAAGCACAGAACGGCCATCCAAAAGGCGAGATCCATGGCCGTATTCTTTATACTCCAGGCATGAGCGTCCTGGGAGAGTTTGTCGCGGCCGTCTGGTATCAAAACTCAGGCAATGAGTGTGAGCCATTGGCATACACAACAAGACATCCAGGAACCATTACTGTGGGATAGCTTGTGAATTGAACAACAGAGTAACATGCTTCTCTCTAGTCCAGAGCCAGCCGCAGGAAAAATCGCTGAGAGTAACCTTATGTCGGCAAAGTTCAGGTGTAGCAACGCGATGTTTCAACACCCTTCGGACGCTAGACTGGAGGTAAAAGACTTGATACAAACGCGCCGTGCGACGTCGTGACGTGGTCTCGTATTTTGGATGTTCTCTCTCTTTTTTTTTCCCCGTGGTCCACAACGTGTCATGAATCCCACCATGAAGCTTTGCTGTGTCAGGGCTATACAGCCGCTAGCTATAGATACGAGGTGCTCACAGGAAGGATCCAGTCGAAAGGGTTCCCACGTGCTATCGAGTCGAAGATGGCGCTCACCGGACGCCTCGATTCATCCTTCGAAAAAAACGACTTGCTCATGCTTGCCACAATCCAAGGCTTCTGAGCGGCAGGGTAGCTCGTGGCTTCTGAGACACACACAAAAAAAAGGAGTGATACAGTTAGATAGTTGAAATATTATTCGTCGCGCACGAGGGACGGCAACGACCGGTGGCGTACGAACTATGCAAAGGGCTGAAAACCCCAAACTCACACGCATAGATACCATGAATTGATGCATCTGATCCAACGAATCCAACAAAATCCAACGATTCCCACTCGCGTGTAACCTCGGCGTCGACACTGTCAGTGATAAGTATGCTAGTGAGCGGCGGTGATTGCACAGCATCGGCAAATTGAACCTTGACAGCCCTGTTGCTAAGAGTGAGAAAGCTTGAGCCTTTTCTTTTTAAAAAGTACGTACATGCCGAAGCTAGTGAAGATGCGATTCATCTAGCTTGCGGTTAACGGGACGTTGTGACGGGACACAAGGTTGTGGCTGACGACGGACTTGATCAACGACGTTGCATGTGTGATGCAGACCAGACTGCGGCCAAACTGCGGCCAAGTGTTTGACCAGACAGGGATAGGGATTGGTGGTGGCCTGGGGCACGAAGGCTCCAACGGACATTATGCCTCGTCTGGTCTGGGCGACTCTGGTCTGGTCCGTCCCGATCCCTTCTCCGTTATCTGCCAGGCGTTGTTGGTTGCTGTACAAGTGCCACGTCAAGTGGGTCCATGCCGCTCTGTTTTGGGCTTAGCTCCGGCTACACGTTCACGAAGTTTAACGAACACATGGAATGCATCAAGGTTGCAGCCAGGTATCCATGTAATCCTTTTTTTTTTTTTTAATTTTTTTTTTAAAAAAAAAGAAAAAAAAAAAAACTTCTATTTTTTGCTGGGGGGTGTGCTCCCTTTTCTTAGGCCCATTCTTTAGGTTTCTTTATTTTAGGCCCCCTTTTTTTTTAGCTCTCTTTTTGTTATCCTTTTTCTTTCCCCAAGAAAAAAAAAACAACATGGCC
>SRPT01000470.1:0-24623 GCA_018360205.1 Claviceps digitariae | reverse complement strand
TTTATTAGTATAAATATCTTTATTTTAGTATTAAATAGTAAGGTTTATAGTGCTAGGCTTTTATAAAAAACCCTTTAAAAATACATACTTTTTACTATATATAGCTAATTTTAAATAATTTAGTTTAAAACCCCCTTTTATAGTCTATTTTATACCTTATATAGGAGGGCTTTAACTATAATTAATTATATTTAATTTATCTATATATATATATATAGTGTAAAGGTCTCTTAATTAGTATTATATATTATTACTTCTTACTAGAAGTAATACCTTTTTATAGACTATTAATTAGGACTCTTTTAGTATAATTAAATTATCTATATTATTATCTTAGTTTAGTAGTTATACCTTTAGTAAGTTAATATTATTTATAAAAACTAAAGGCTTTAAAAGTATTTAAAAAAGTAGCTTTTTAGCCTAAGGAGTTATACCTATAAGTCCTTTTATTTAATTAAAGCTAGTGTAATTTTCTTAATGCTTAAAATTATATAAATTTTATAGGTTTTTTAACATTTTATTATAGGGTTTTATAGATTAGGCTAGCTAAGGAGTATCCCTTAGTAGTATAGTAAATTAAAGATTTTTTTAATTTAAAGACTTAGGTAAAATATATATTATTTCCTACTTTTTTATAGGTTATAGGGTTTAGATTAAAATAATTAGTAACTTTAAAGGTAGCTTTTACTATTCTTTCTATCTCTTAGCTAGTAAGTTTATAACCTTTATATTTAAATTATAAGAAAGTGTAATAATTTAGTAGCCTTTTTCTTTAAATATAGAATTAATAAGCTTTATAATATATTATATATTATTGGAATTATTATTTTTAAGCTATTTAGGGCCCTTATAAAAATATATATTATAAGTATATATAATATAGTTATCTTTAGGAAGCTATACTTTAAAGAGGTAATATTTAGAACCTTTTATACTAATTAAATAGCCTTTCTTTATATAAAAAGCTATCTTCTTAGCTTTTATATATCTTTTATTAGGGATTTATATATAGGCTATATAGCCCTAGGTATATAAGTTATAAATAGATACTTTATTAATTAAGCTAAGCTTATTAAATAATACTTATTATAGTGATTTTCTACTATATATACTATTTATTAGCAATAAATTTATAATTTTAGCTATATACTTTATTATATATAGCTAAAGGATTTCTAGAAGCTTAGCACTAATTATAAATACTTTTGCTATATTTATTAGTATATAGCTAGCTTATTTAATAATTCCTTAATAAGTAGGTATATAGAGGGCTTTAGTCCTAAAAATTATACCTTTCTTATAGTAATAATTAATAAACTTTACCCTAAGGAATTCTATAGCATTATCTATATAAAAATACTATATAGTAAAGCTACTATTTATATTTTCTATAGTAGTTTACTAGGTTTTAATAGCTTTTTATAAGTTTTTTTTACTAATAGTTAAAATTACTTAATAAAACTAAGTATATATATTAATTATATATAAAGTGTAGTTCTTACTACTAAACCCCTTAGGCTTATACTAAATATAATCCTAAAAGACTTTACTAAGAAATAAAGTTACACTACTTTATAGTTTATAATATATAATCTAGTTAGCTTTAGCTAAATAGTATGCTTTATAGTAAAAGTTAGTTAAAGAAGCTTAATTAATTAATATACTAGCCTTTTTATATGCTTTAAGTATATATTCTTTCCTTATATAGCTAAGCCTTCTATAAATAAGCCTATATTTAATATTCTTAGTAATAGCTTTATATAGTAGCGCTATAAAATTATACTAAGGCTTTTTATTATATAAGTTAATAACTATAATATTAAAAACCTAGTAAAAAAAAGCTATATTTATCTTTATAGTCTTTATAATTAGTTAATTAAATAATCTATTAATTACTATACCTACTTTTTATAGTAAACTAAAAGATATTATATTAACTTCTACTTTAGGGGCTAGCTATATATTAAGTAGCTTAAAATAGCCTTCTATAATAGGTATATATATAGTGCTAATTCCTTTAACTATAAGGGGTTACTTATTACTTATAGTTATTAGCTTTATATTTATATTAGTATTTAAATATATAAACTATTTAGTAAAATTAAAGGTATAATTACTGTTGAAAATAACAGCTATTTTCAGGCCTCTTAGTCACTAATTAGGGCACATTATAGGGGACCTTTTAGGGCACCTTATAGTGGCTTTAGTTAACTAGCGCGTTGCGTTGTGCGTTGCGTTGCGTTGCGCAAGCCGCAAGGCTACGTGTTGCGCGCTGCAAGGCTATGCGCTAAGACGCTATAGCTATATAGACCTACTTTTTAGGACTTTTCTACCTCTTTTTTAACCTTAGGTAGCTATACTATGCTTAATATATTATTACTATAGTCTATAGAGCTTAGTATAATTATATATATATTATAAGAGCTATAATTAAATTTTTAATTAAAGATTTAATATAAGCTAACTAGCTATAAAGTAGCTAACTAAATAATTAATTAATAAAAGTTATAGAAAATATTATATAACCCTTAGATTACTTACCCTATAGTATAACTTTAAATTAAATTTATAAAATAATAAGGAATTTTTAAAAAGTCTTATAACTAAATTCTTTATTATTAAAATTAAGGCTTTTTAATAATATATTTAGCTAAAAATAACTTTTTTTAGGTATATATTAAATTTTACTAAGTTAATAAAAAAAAAGGTATATTAGTAGCTAATTTATATAGCTATAAGTCTATTTTTTTATTTTTTTATATAAATAAATTATATAGAAAATAAAAAGTAGCTTATAAGCACTAGCTAGTAATATAGCTTTAATAATAGGGTTAAAGGGTATATAAAGAAGAAGACCCCCTTATAGCCTATAATTATATAGACTAACTAGCCTAGCTATTTATAATATAATATAATTTACTACTATAAATAAATAGATAAAAATCTAAGGAAAATTCTAGTGATTTCTATGCTCTAGAATTACTATATTTTATATACTAAAAGTTATATATTAAGCTTCTAATATTAAAAATAGGCCTATAGAGCAATTTATAGCGCTATATAAAGCTCCTATCCGCTGCTTACTAAGCCTTACTACCTTAGTATATAGAAGGTAAGATTCTCTATAAACCCCTTATTTTTAATAGGTTATAAGCTTAGAAGAGACTTTTTAGTATCTAAATATTATAAAGAATTTAGTAAAAATACTAGAAAATTCCTAGAAAAATCACCTATTACTTTACAGTAAAGATTAAGTTAGGAGAGACTTAAAAGCTATTATTCCTTCTATAAAAATAGAATAAACTTGCTATAAGAAGATTTCCTTTCTATAAAATAGGAAAATATAGCTAAAAAAGAAGATATTTTACTTCTATAAAAAATTAAATTTACAAGAAATATAGTACTTTACTATATAAAAATATTATAGAACTTCCTATTCTATAATAAAAGACTCTATAGAAGCACTTTCTTCTATAAAAAGAAGTATATAGAAGACCTTCTTCTATAAAAGTATAGAAATTTTCTATTTTCTATAAAAAGAGATTATAGAAGCACTTTCTCTTCTATAAAATTATAGAATCTTCCTATATTCTATAAAAGAAAAAACATAGAAGTTTTTATCTTTATAAAAGAAAATATATAGAGATACTTTTCCTTCTATAAAAATAAAAAGAAAAGATATAGAGGCTTTTTCTTCTATAAAAAGTTATAAAAATACACTGTTTTTATAATAAACTAATAGAGAATATACCTTCTATAAAAAGACCTATAACTATCTTGTTTTTAGGCATATTTTTGCAAATCTTTAATTTTTAAAAGTCTTTTCTTCTATAAAATTAGCTATAGATTAAGAACATCCTCAGCAGAGGGTTCTTACCTAAGAAGAGCTATAGGCTAATTCTATAAATTAATAAATAGCTGAAAATTAGAAGAATATTTTAGATATTTTATAGAAATTAGAAGCTTTAAGTAATTTTATTACTTCTAAGCCTATAGAGACCCCTTAAACCTCTATAAGCCTAAATTTACCCTAAGATTCCTCTAATAGTGCAAGCTAAGAAAATAAACCCTTTAAGATATTAAATTCCTATAATAAATTAGTTATTAAAGAATTTAATAAAAGGGTTTATAGTTTTCTAGAAGCTTTTAGGCTAAAAGGACTAGAAAACTTTAATTAGTGGAAATAAGCACTAGCTATCTAATTTAGGGCTCTAGGAATATTAGAATTCCTAGATTACTCTATAGAGGCTATTAGTAAGCTTAGTAACCTAGATTAGGCTATAATTCTTATGCTTTTAAGAGATAGCTACATAGAAGGACCCTAGGCCGCTATAACTTAGCAAAAAAGCCCTGCAAAAGCCTATAATTTACTTATAAGGCAGTACTCTTAAAGTGCTAAGATACAAAGGGGCTCTCTATATTTATAATTCTATAGCCTAAATTTTTAAAGCTATAAAGGGTCCCTAGAAAATTTTAATGCTTTATTTAATAATTTACTAGCTAGATTATCTTTATCTAGCGTTTCTATAGAACCTATAGATTAAGTAAATTAGTATTTATAAGCTTTAAAATCTACTTTTCCTTAGTAGGCAGAATAGTAACGTTTTTCTATAAGGACTAATAGAGCCCTAAGGACCCCTATAGGGGCACTAAATCTGCAATTTTTAATGGTAGATTTATTAGAGGAATAGCGAGATAAAAGCTCTATAATAGCTAAAGCTTTAAATTATAGAGCTACTAGCTCTAAAGATTCTATATATAGAGGTGCTAAAGAAAATAAGCCCTCTAATTCTTATAAAAATAAGAATAAAAAGAATAACCCTAAAGAAAATAAAGGAAATTCTAAGACCTCTTCTAAAAAGAAAGGCAAAAAAGAGCCTAATAATTCCTCTAAAAAGGCTGAGGATAAGGCCTAAGAGGGCTCTTTTATACTAGGTAATTTTAACCTTACTACTAATAGCTTTATTAGCAGACCTAGTAGCCCTAGTGCTAGCAGCGAATCCACTGATTTTAGTGATAATTCTAGCAGTGTTTCTAGCACTAAAGAAGCTATAGAAGATAAAATATCTTCTAAGGCCTTTAATTTTAGCTATAATGCTATGAAAAATGCATTACTTTATAATATAGGCTCTATAGTGCACTTAGTGAACTCTAAGGACTACTTTATAGATTTTATCCCCTATAAAAAGGGTAAATCTAAGCCTATATTTACTAATAGGGGACCTATATATTCTAAGGGATATAGTAAAGCTAAATTCCTAGTGCTTTACTAGTAAAACCCTAATAAATATAGGCCTTTAGTCTTATAAAACGCACTATATTTTCTAAATTTAAATATAAATATAGTTAGTGGACTAAAGCACTATTTATTAGGGGGCTATATAATAAAAAACAGGTTATACTTACCTAATAGGTTTTGTATTAGTCTTTTAAATATTAAAAAACACGGTTTTTTCTTTTAGATAAAAGATAATAATACGCCCCTTCTAAAAGCCCCTAATAATAGTAATTATTCTTACTATAATAGGCATTTTAGTCACTAGGCTAGCTACCCTATAGAAGTATAAATTCCTTGGAAAGAACCTTCTTAGGCTAGTAAAGTAGCTAAAATTAAAGAATTAGGGGATTTTAGTGACCTAGAAGTCCTAGAGCCCCCTAATCCTATAGCCCCTTCTTCCCCAGAGCCTATAGCCCTAGGCTGGGCCCCTTCTTTAGTGGAAAAATCCACTGATTTACAGGGGGTTCTAGCAGACCTAGTTACTATATTTTTAGAGGCTATAGAGGGTCTAAAGGACTAAATTAGCTCTCTAGAACCCCTAAAAGGTCCACTAGTACCTCACTAAGAGGCCTATGGTTCTCAAGGGACCTAGCGAGGAGCTAAGGAAGAAGGCCTTATAGGGCCTAAAAAACAGCTTTTAGGTGACCCTTTAGGGGATCCTAAGCCTAATTTATACTAGAATTTGCTAAAATTAGCTGGAATTTGGCATATTTAATTAGGGCATATAGGTCTTAACCTACTAAAGAAAACTAGCTTATTAGCTAAGGGAATACTAGATTTTTCTAGCATAAAAAACAAGGATTTTAACTGCTTAGCTTGCAATTAATCTAAGGCAGTTAGAAGGCCTAGTAAAAATCTAATTCCTAATCCCCCTAGAGCTCTAGATAGACTAGAGGGGGATATAATAAAAATAAGCCCCCTACCTTATAATAAGCAGTAAGTCTGCCTATTTTTAGTTAACTAAAAAACTAGATATAGGTGGGTTTTCTAGCTTCCTAATAAGGAGGGACCTACTGTTTTTATAGCTATAAAAAGCTTCTTTAGAGCCCTAAAAAACGAATTCAGGACCTACCCTAAACATCTTTACTTTAATAGGGGTAAAGAAATTAGTTCTATTTTACAAGACTAGTTAGCAAAAAAGGGGATAAAATTCACTACTTCTTCCCCTTATATCTATAAGCAAAATAGGCTAGTAGAGCGTTCTATCTAAGTTATCTTAGATAGATTATAGGCTACCCTATAGTGGTCTAGTTTACCTTTATTTTTATAGAATTTTACTATTTTTTCTATAGTAAATATCATAAATTTAACGGTAAATTCCACTAAACTAGCTTGCCTAGCATAATTATTAGCTAATAATTTTAATAGGGCTTTTAGCCCTAATTATAGCTCTTTTAGAGCTATAGGCTCTTATTATAAGGTCCTAATTCCATTAGAAAAAAGACCTAAAGCTTATAAGCTAGCACCTAGAACATTACCTAGAAGGCTAGTTACTATAGAAGGTTCTAAGACCTATATAGTATATATTCCCTCTAAGAAGCTAGTTACTAAAACTAGCTTTATTAAAATTATAGAACCTATAGGCCCTATTTCTAGCGGCCTCCCTAGGTTATCTATAGGGGATAGCTTACTAGAGAATACTAACCCTTCTATAATAATAGAAGAACCCTCTAATTTTCTAGAGGGGGTGCCCTTTAAATTCACTCTAGGAAGTAATTCCTTAGAGGGGGAAAACTAACCTAAGGTTATTCTTAGCAATAAGAATTACCCTAGACCTAATTTAGACTACCCTATAGCTAATTAGATAGTTAATAAGCTAGCTAAGGTTCCTAGGGATTTAATTTCGCCTAATTCATTAGATAATTAGCCCGAAAAATTCAATAAAAATCTGGATTCTATAAATATTAATATAGGGGCTATAGTATAAGAAATCTGCTATAAGGCATAGCTAAAGGCAAAAGAAAATATGCTTATTAGCAAGCCTAAGACCTAGAAGTAAGCTATAAATTCCCTAGAAAAAGAAAAGTAGCTAAAAGCTATTTTTAGTAAATTTAAGTAACTTCTAAAGGCAAGGACTTTTAAATTTATAGGGATAGATAACGTTCCTAATAGCTAAAAAGTCCTAAAAAATCGCTTAATATTAAAAATAAAGAGGGATAAAGAAAATAATCCCTTAAAATATAAAGCATAGCTAGTTACTAAAGGTTTTATATAAATAGAAGGTCTAGATTATATAGATACCTTTGCTACTATTAGTATACCCCCTAGCTAGCGTATATTATTAGCTTTTATAGCCTAGGAAGATTAGGAAATAGAGTAAGTAGACTTTATAAGGGCTTTTCTTAATAGCTACCTTAAAGAGCTTATTTATATGTAAATTCTAGAGGGATTTACAGAATTTATTAAGCAAAATTTACACTTAGCTAGTTTAGCTAAAAAATTTAGCTATAGGGCTTTTAAAAAGCAGATAATTATCCTTAGGAAGACCCTTTATAGCCTAAAGTAAAGCTCTAGAGAATAGCAGTAAATGCTAATTAAAGTGCTTAAAAACCTAGGTTTTAGCCCCCTAATTTCTAACCTAGCTATTTTTAAGAACCTAGCAATAAAAACCTTTATAATTACTTATATTAATAATTGCCTTCTAATAAGCCCTAATTTATAATATATTAAAGAGCTTAAAAAGGCCTTATATAAGGCCTACCCTATAGAAGATAGGGGCCCTATAGAATTTTTCCTAGGGGTGTAAATTCAATAAGACTGCAAAAATAAAGCCCTAAAAATACATTAAAAACAGTATATTTAGGAAGCTTTAGCTTATTTTAAGCTAGAAAATTACAAGGCAGTTAGAATTCTAATGCAGCCTAGTATTCTTAAGATTTAGCTTACTAAGTAGCTTCTAAATAAGGAAATTAAAGAATATTAGAGTATTATAGGGACTATTATGTATTTAATACTCCTTACTAGGCCTAACATTGCTTTTACCCTATAGTAGCTTTTAATAGCCCTAGCTAAGCCTTATTTAGAATACCTAAATGCAGTAAAAAGCCTATTAAAGTACCTATTAGGTACCTAGAACTTAGCTATAATTTATAGAGGCCTTCCCTCTAAAAATAAAGCTAAAAATACTAAAAAAGCTAGCTATAGCTTAGTAGGGTTCTATAATAGTGATTTTATAGGTAATAGAAGCTTTTCTAAATCTACCTATATATATCTTTTTAAGCTAGCTAGTAGGCCTATAAGCTAAAAGAGTAAAAAAGCTAGTACTATAGCTTTATTAACTATAGAAGCTAAATCTAACGCTATATATAAGACTTTTTATAAGCTTTAGTGGCTAGAAGGAATTTTTAGGGAGCTAAAGTTACTTATAAAGCCCTCTATATAGATTTTTTACAATAACTAAGGCGCTATAAAAACTGCCTATAATCTAGCTCTATATAGCTAAACTAAGCATATCTTACTAAAATTCTACTATAATAAGCAGTAAGTCTTAGCTAGGCTAGCTAAAATTGCTTATTTAGATACTAAGAAAATGCCTGCTAATAGCTTAACTAAGCCTCTAGCTATTCCGCTACACACTATTTTCTTAGAGCTTATAGGGCTCTGGCCCCTATAATTTTCGCTAAAAATTAATAATGCCTAGCTAAAGGCACTAAAACAACTATAAAAACACTGGAAAAATCAAAAATAATCACTAAAACAAGCTAAAAGCACCCTTCTATCTTTAATAAGGAATTGCTTAATAAAACTATATATAATTATAGTAAAAAGTTATGTATTTTATAAAGCTATTTTATAGGGCTAATTAAAATATATTTTATTTTTATTCTATAATTTTTATTGGATTTAATATGCATTTTTAATTAAATTTGCTACTCTTTTTTAAGTAAGCACCTTTTCAAAGGGGGTGTTAAAAATAATAGCTATTTTTAGGCCTCTTAGTTACTAATTAGGGCATATTATAGGGGACCTTTTAGGGCACCTTATAGTGGCTTTAGTTGACCGACGCGTTGCATTGTGCGTTGCGTTGTGTAAGCCACAAGGCTGCGCGTTACACACTGTAAGGCTGTGCGCTAAGACGCTATAGCTATGCAGACCCACTTTTTAGGACTTTTCTACCTCTTTTTGTGAGGTCCTCACAACACAAGGCGCATTGGGATGGAATCCCTTATACTTAGTCACGCTCTTGCTTATAGCAGCCCTTAAAAGACTACTATATATATAAGGGCTTCTTAGAAGAAGCAAGCTTTAGTTAATATACTAGTTACTATATTACCTTTACCTAGCTACTATATTTATACCTAATAATTCTAAAGCTTCTTTATAGCTACCTAAAGATAATATAGTGCTTTATACTTAATAACCTATAGTAATTCTATAAAAAGGCTCTTTATCTTTTAAACCCTTAGTAAATACCTAGTAATCTATAGCTACTATAGCTAGTAATACCCTAACTATTACTATTATAACTTAAAATAAGGTAGTCTTAGGACCCCTTAACTTTAAAGAGAAAACTAAGGCAATTTAAAAATAAATTTAGTAGCTTAAAGAACTAAAAAAATTATAAGCTTAAAAATAAAAACTTCTTACTACCTTAGGCTAATAAATAAATAATATAAAGAGAGCTAAATATTACTACTTTACTAATAACTTATTAAATAATAGCTAAGGAAAAGTTAAAGTAAAGAATATTAATTTATTAATATATTTTACTAATCTATAGAGGTATAAAATCTAGATTAATAACCTAATCTATACTTTTAATAAGGTATAGTATAAGTTTTATTAAAACTATTAAAAAATCCTTTTTACCCTTAACTATATATATTAATCTTATTAGGTAAAATAAAACTACTTCCTTAATAAATAATTAGATAATTAATATAAAGAACTTAAGGATAATTAAAATAAATTCTAAAAATAAACCCTTACCTTACTAAAGGACTTTACTAATTAAAAGGCCTAAATTACTACTATAATAGAAAACGCTAAATAATAAAAAAGCTAGAGTCCTATTAACTTTAGTATTTACCTTAATTTATTAAAAAAATACCTTAAAAAAGCTAGTAAAAAAGCTAAGGCTTTCCTTTTTTTTACTAAGTTACTACCTAACCTTTAAAACTATATAAACCTATATATATTTATTACTAGGAAAATAAGGGAAGAAGTAGTATAAATTACCTAGTAATTCTAGGATATTATATTAATAAGACCTAAGCATAAAATAAAATATAAAATAAAAGGAAACCCTTTAAAAGTACTTTAATTATAATTATAAGGTATACTATATTATTACTAATAATAATACCTTTCTTTAGTATTAAGTAGCCTTATAATAAGCTTAAATAATAAATTTATCTAAAGACTATAGAAATACTATAATTATAGTAGCTTAAACTATATTTAATACTATTATAATTAACCCCTAAAATAATAAATAAACTAAATAGAAAATATTTAATAGTAAAAGTAGCTATTCTTATCTTTATTAGTTATAAACTCCCTATTAAGTAATACTTCTATATACTTATTACTATTTAAGGATAAATTACTATTTAAACCTTTACTAATTTAGATATATATTCTAATATTAATATTATTAGTTTAGAGTTTATAAAATAATAAAAACTTTAAAAGACCTAAATAAATATCTTTAAACTTTAAATAATTAGTATATTAACTATTCTATAATATAGAGTATATAATATATTAATAAGTATAACTAATTTCTATAAATACTTTAGAGAATTAACCTTATTATATATAGTAGTAAATAAGGACCTTAAAGTTAAAAAAAGCCTTATTTTAATTAGAATATATATACTAATAACTAAATATATTTACCTAGCACTTTATAAAAGAAAGTAATAGTTTAAGCTTTATTAATCTAGAATATCCTTAATAACTCCCTACTAATTTATAAGGAAAAATAGAAATATAGCTACTATATATACTATTTAAATAATTATAGGTAATAAAGTAATACTTTTAAAAGATAAAGACTAAGGAAAAATACCTTTAATCCCTAGTAATATTTCTTTAGAACTATTTATATATATAAATATATTTAAGTTTAATAATACTAATATATTATTATTAAGAAAAAATACTAATTATACTATTAACCTACTGCCTAATATATTACTATTATATAGACCTATATACTCTTTATTTTAAAATAAACTTAAAGTTTTATAAAAATACCTTAAAAAAAACCTAGTAAATAGCTATATAAAAGCTTTAAAAAGCTTTATTAATACCTTTATTCTTTTTATCTTTAAAAAAAATAGCACTCTTTAGTTATATATAAATTATTATAGTATTAATAAGGTTATACTTAAGAATTAATATATATTACCTCTTATTTTAAAGATTTTTAATTATATTTAAAGAGTAAAGTTCTTTATTAAAATTAATATTAAGAATATATATTACTATATTTATATTAAAAAGGGGGATAAGTAAAAAATAGTATTTAAAACTAAATATAGCTACTATAAATATTTTATAATACCCTTTAAACTAATTAATACCCTAGCTATATTTTAAAACTATATATACTAAGCGCTATAAAGGCTAATTAATACTATTTATATAGTATATTTAAATAATATTCTAATCTTTTTAAAAATATAAATAAAATATATAGCTTATATATAAAAAGTGCTAAGTAAAATAAAAAGCATTAAACTATATACTAAGCTATTTAAGTATATATTTTACTAAAACTTAGTAAAGTTTTTTAAATTTATTCTCTTTATTAATAGTATTTTAATAGATAAAAAGAGAGTAAATATAATTTAGAAATAAAAAAAACCTAAGAGTTTTAAGGATATATAAGTTTTTTTAAGTTTCTATAATTTTTACTATAGGTTTATATATTAATACTCTACCCTTATAGCACCCCTTAATATACTAATAAAGGGAAGCTAAAAGGGAATTTAATATAATAAGTTTTACTTTAAAAATAATAAATATATAGTATTTATAAGGCTAAAAGCTACCTTTTAAGAAGCGCCTTTACTATAATATTATAAATCTAAATAGCTAATTTATATTAAAATAAATACCTTTACCTTTATAATAGCTAGTATTATCTCTTAGCTAAATAATAAAGGGTAATACTACTTTATAGTGTTTTAGTTTTAAAAGTTTACTAATATAAAATAAAACTATAGTATAGCTAACTAAAAGCTTTTTACTATAATAAAATCCTTTAAGCACTAGTAATACTATATTAAAGGAGTTATAAATTCTATAAAGATTCTATTAAATTACTATAATTTATAGACTTTTATAAGTTAAACTAAGCTTAATAATTAGTAAGCTAAATAATATATATTTCTTAGCCTATTTTATTTTATTATTAAGCACTATATAAAGAAAAGTAATTCTATAAATATACTATTAAAAAGGCCTAATTATAAAAATAAAGCCCTAATAAATTAGAAGATACTACTAAAGTTATAGAAAAAATTATTACTTTATAAAGAATTAAAGGTAGTGCTTAATAATATATAATAGCTTAGTAAAATACCTTTAAAAATATATTTAGTTCTAACTATTAAAGCTAGTTTTATAAAATAAAACTCTATTACTTAAATAACTAAAGTAGCTACTAAAATACTAGCTAGGGAGTAGGTAAAACTAGGTAATTTTACTATAAAGATTACCTATATTTAATATATTAGAACCTAAGAGGTTAAAGAGGCTATTATATTATTTAACCTCTATAAAAACTAAATATATAAACTTTTTACTAAACTACTATAAAAAGCTTAGGAGTAGAACTTAAACCTTAGAAGGATTACTAAAGATATAATCCTAGGGAATTAAGGTAAAAAGATAGGGATATAATAATATAATATAAATAGCTTTTTACTATATAAAGACTAGGTAGTTATTCTATAGAAGCCTATTTTATAGTAAGAGCTTCTATAGCTATACTATAATAATTCCTTAGCTAGTTATTTTAAAATTAATAGAACTATAAAGCTTCTATATTAGGTATACTACTAGCTAGTTATAAAATAAGCTATAATAAAGTATATCTTTAGTTATAGGGTATACTAATAGATAGTTACTAGGAGGTATTGCCTATATACAGTGGGATGACAATTCTTTTTGTACGAAGGCAGGTATCGCGAATTTAGCCGGTCGGATAAAATAAAAAAGGCAGGGATAAAGGAAAAAAAAATCTAGTATTTTATATACTAGCTATCTACTATAATAATTGCTTTAACACAATAAGGCATTATATCTATTAGATTTCTTAGGATTTTAGGACTAATTCTATGCTAAGTATTATAGGTAGCCTATACTAATTCTTCTTAGTGTTCTATAGTATAGAGTGTAAAGCGTAGCTATAGGTAGTCTTTATAAATGCCTTCTTTTAAAAGTGCCTATAGGTTCTTAATTAGATTAAGGTCTAGTGAATTTATAGGCTAAGTTATAACCTTAATTCTAAGGTCTTAAAATAGCTTATAAATAATATAAGCTGTGTAGACTAGTGTATTATTCTATATAAAAATATTACTAGTTTAGATATTATTTAGAAGCTAGTTACTATAAAGCTCTAAAATATCTTATGCTATAACCTAACTATAAAGTGGTATTAAATTGCATTAATAGTTATATTTAAATATTAACTAGAATATCTAGCTAAGGTTATCTTTTTTTAGCTTTAGCTGCACATTGCAAAGTTAGATTTAGTTGGTTAGTCTTGTAAATGTAAACTTTAGTCGCATTCCACTAGATTTTTTAACCTATAAGGTTAGCAGCGGTGGTTAGCAGCAGTCAGTAGTAGCAGTTAGAAAAGCCGGAAAAGGGATAAAAAAAAAGGTTAGTAGCAGTTAGCAGTAGCGGTTAGAAAAGCCAGAAAAGGGATAAAAAAAGAGGTTAGGGTATGCAGCAAAAAAGAGGTTAAAAAAGACAGCAAAAACGGGCTCTAAAGAAGCTAATAAAAAAGAGGTTATAAGAGGGATAAAAAAGAGGGAAAAGGGAAGAGGGAAGAGGAAAAAAGAGGTTAGAAGAGCTAGAAAAAAGCTCTACCATAGCTAAAAAAAAAGGAGGGCATATATAACGAAAAAGAGGTTAAAAAAGATAGCAAAAACGGGCTCTAAAGAAGCTAATAAAAGAGGTTATAAGAGGGATAAAAAAAGAGGGAAGAGGGAAGAGGGAAGAGGAAAAAAGAGGTTAGAAGAGCTAGAAAAAAGCTCTGCCGCAGCCGAAAAAAGAGGAGGGTATACACAACGAAAAAGAGGTTAAAAAAGACAGCAAAAATAGGCTATAAAGAAGCTAACAAAGAAGCTAACGAAGAAGCTAATAAAAAGAGGAAAAAAGAGGTTAGACCTTTGTCTTGTTAGAAAACTAAACCTTCTGCTAATTAAGATTATAATATTATTATACCTATGCAAGCCTTTAAGCTATATATTAGTTAGTTATAAAAGGTTTTTTTTTCTATAGCTACTTCTATAAATTTATTAACTAAAGAAGCTATTAAATGCTTTAAACACTACATTTATAATTAATAGCTTCTAGTAGCTTAGAGTGCTAAACATAAGGGTTTTCCTAGATTATATTATAAAGAAGGTCTCTTTCTTCCTTAGAGATAAGGCGTAGCTAACTAGAATGCAGTAAAGATTTATAGTTATCCTGTATAGCCTCTTAATTAATTGTATACGCTATTATTAACTTTAGAATTAGATAAATTCATTGGATTTATATATAGGAAAGACCCTATGCTTTAAGCTTACAGAGCCTTAAACGTAGCTAAGGCGTTAGTTCTGGCCCGCGGCCCATTAAAAGCTAGGAAAAAAACAGCTAGCGAAGAAGCTAGCAAAGAAGCTAGGGAAAAGAGGGAAAAATAGACTTTAAAGGGGCTGACAAAGAAGCTAATAAAGAAGCTAATAAAGAAGAGGGAAGGCAGGTTTTATAGAAGCTAATAAAGAAGCTAATAAAGAAGCTAATCTAACGAAGAAGCTAATAAAGAAGCTAATCCAACGAAGAAGCTGATTGTACGAAGAAGCTAATTGTATAAAGAAAAAAAAAATAGAAAATAGGGTTGTTATTGAATTTACCCGCTAATCAGCTAAATTCGCGATACCTGCCTTCGTACAAAAAGAATTGTCATCCCACTGTAGTTACTTTAAATTACTACTAATATTATAATAGCCCTAGGTAGAGATATCTATAGACTTTATTATAAGTTTACTAAAAGAATTACATTATAAGTAATAGGTTAATATAATTTTAGTAATTATAAACTAATTTATTAAGTATATAGTATTTCTACTTATAACTACTAGTATTAATATAGTAAACCTTATAAAGATCTTTTATAGAGAGATTAAATTATAGTTTAAAGCTACTAAAGGCATTATATTAAATTAAGGGTTTATATTTATAAGTGTATTTTAAAGTAATTTATACTTTTACTTTAAGGTTAAATAATAGTTATTAATAGTATTTTACCTTTAAACTAATAGGTAGATAAAGAGAACTAATTAAGTGCTAAAATATTACTTATAATGCTTTATTAGTAAGTATTAGCTAATATAGCTAGCACTATTACTATAAGCTTAATTTATATATAATAATACTATAAATAAAACTATAGAGCAGGCGCTTAGTTATATACTTTATAAATACTACCTTAAGTTTTACTTAGGCATTAAAAATAAATCTTTAGATAAGGATATACCTAAAGCTAAGGTATAAATATAAAAACTTTATATACTATAAAAAAAAATAGTAAAAATATAGGAAAAAGCAGTAAATATATAAGCTAAGTATTATAATTAGCACTACTAACTAATAATATTTTATAAGGGTAATAAGGTCTTATTATTTACTAAGAATATATAGGTTAAATATATAAAAAAGAAGCTAAATTCTAAATTCTTAGAATCTTTTTATATTCTATACCTTATAGGGAAGTAAGTATATTACTTTAAATTACCTAAGAAATATATATAACTTTATAATATATTCTATATTAGCCTATTAAAGCTATAGTATAAAAGAAAAAAAGATAGGGAAAGTATAATAACCCTAGACCTAGAAGATAATAATAATAAATATAAGGTTAAGGAAATTAAGAATAAGAAAATTACTAAAGAAGGTATATACTTCCTTATAAAATAGAAGGAATAGCTAAGTAAATATAACTAATAAATTCTAGAAAATAATATTTTAGCACTAAAGCTTATTACTAACTTTTATAAGAAGAAAATAAATAAAATAATTTATAAGCAATAGCTTAGTAATTAAATATAGAGTTAGTAGTAATAATAAATTTATTTTATAAAGAAAAACTATTTATAATAAGGGGGCTACTATAGGGAATAAATCTATAGTAGCCTTTATAGACTACTAAGCTAGGCTTATGCTTTTAATATAGTTAATATAGAATAATATAAATTAAATTGCCCTCTTTACGCTATAAAAAACCTACTTAATAGTTACTACCTAAGTAGTATATTTAGCCTTACCTAGGTATAAATATAAAAGGGTAGTATTATACTATATTTTATTATTAGTAGTATTTTAAAAGAAAAGTATAAGTAAATATTAAATAAATATAAAGGGATAATACTTACCTAAGGGAAATATAAAGGGGGGTAATACGCTATTTAGAGTTAGTAGCTAATTAGTATATACTAATTATATAAAACTTATACCTTTTATTATAAATATTAGTAAAGGATTTTACTATTATATTAGTATATATATTACTATATTTTTAGCTATACTAATTAAGCTATAGGCTACTTAATATACCTACTTAGTATAATTAAAACTATATAGTAAAAGAAGGGATATATAGGTAAATTACTATTATTAATTCTTAGTAAAAATATACTTCTTTATAGTAGGAGGAGGGTTATTATTATTTATTACTATAGCTAGATTAAAAACTAATTTAATAGCGCTTAAAAGGACTTTTAGCTAGTAGTATATAGAGAGGTAGTTCTTTTAGTTTCTCTATATTATAGATATAGCCTATTTATAGTATTAATAATTACTATAGATTTAAAGGGTTATATATATAGTATTATAAGTATTATTATACTTTTAGTATTATAAGTAATGCCTAAATAAATAAAGAGTAATGCTAATAAATAAATTAGTATTAAAAGCATAGCTAAGCGCTATAAAAATAGGCTTAAAGGGTAGGCTTTTTTTAAAGTTATAGTAGCTAGTATATATATAATAAGTATATATATAAGCCCGAGTGGTCCGCGACGAACGCCGCAGCTTATGGCGTAAGGCAGTGAACGAAGCCACCGCTAGCCACAGAGACCTATAGAAGCTTAAGCGCTAGGCCCGCCTCTATAGCAGCCTCCCCCCTAAACTATAATAGATCCTAGACCTTATCCAGGGCAAGGGCACTGTAGCCACGCTCTATATAAGCTATAAGAATAAAACACTTACCTTTACTAACCACTTTTTCCCTAAGTTATATATAAGGATAAATAATATACTAGCCTAGCTATGCTCCTACCTTAATGCTATACTATTCCCCTCTAAGGACTACTTTAATTAGACTAAAATCTAGAATATTATTTACTACTTAGTAAGTTAAAAAGCACTAAAGCTTAATAGAATTCTAGCTAGCTTTTTAAAGGCTTATAGGCTACCTTTAGCCTAGGTTTTTACTTACCTTTTAAATTACTACTATTACCTTAAGTACTACTTAGCTTTATTTTATAAGGCTAAAGTTATTATTCTTTATAAACTTAGGAAAATACTAGAGAAATAAAAGTAAGCTAAGGCCTAAAGACTTATCTCCCTACTAAGCATTACTAGTAAGGTATTAAAAGCTATAATAATAGTGTAAATTATTAGTATAGCTAAGGAGAGATTAGCCTTACTAAAACTTTAAATAAAAAACTAAGTAAATAAATTAATAAAGGTTACTTTTAGTATTCTTATTAAAGTAGTAAGAGTAATATAGTATTATAGTAGAATTATATTACTTTTCTAACTAAATATCTCTATTACTTTTAATATAGTATATTATAAATAGCTTATCTATATTATATACTATATAGGCCTCCCTAACTAAATATTATAGTAAACCTATACCTTTACTATAGTAAGAATAGCCTACCTCTTTTTTAAGGGAAAGATTACTACCCCTATCTCTATATTTATAGAGGTACTATAAGGGTTCCCTATTTCCTCTATACTTTTCCTTTTATATATTACCCCCCTTTATAAAGCACTATATATAGCCCCTTTAACCTTAGTTCTTAGCTTCTTAAATAATATAAATATCCTTATATATAGCTATACCCTAGAAGAGATATAAAACTAGCTTAAGGCTATATAGTATATTTATTAATTATAGTTTACTAAATTTAGCCTAGTTTTTTACCTATAAAAAAATAAGCTTATATACTTTATAAGACGCTACTATATAGTTATAGTACCTATTTACCTTAGTACTACTATAGTTTAGCCTATATAATTTACCTACTTCCTTAAAGTATAAGTTTATAAAAAACTATATTAAAAGGAATACTAAAAGCAAGTAACTATAAAGCTATACTAATAGTAGCTTACCCTTACCTTACTAATAGCTTCTATATAGGGATACTAACTAAGGGAAGCTAAACTACTATATATATAAGTTATATAAAGCTTAGTTATATATAGTATAGGGATACACTATACCCTTACTACTTTAGGTAGAGTAGTAAAAAGTATAGCTAAAGCCTTTATTATAAAATAAAATAAGTATTTTTAGGTTATAACTAAGGCCTTTTAAGCTATACTATACTCTCTCTTTAAGACTAAAGTAGTAATCCCTTTAATTAACCTTTACTTAAACTACTATATTAAGTGCTTTTATAATAAAATTAAAGCTAATAAAATAGTAAAAAGGATTTAGGCTGCCTATATATTAATAGCAGTATGCCTATAGTAATAGCTACTTTAATAGAGATAGGTCCCTAGACTACTACCCCTATATATTCTATTTTTAGGCTAGGGGCTACCTACCCCTATTACTACCTTACTACTAGTAGTAAAATTAAGCTAAGAATAGAAAGATAAATAGCATTAAAAATAAGCTACTATATAAGTATAATAGCGCCCTCCTAAGCCTATAGTAGCTAATTATAAACCTAACTTCTAAATAATAAAAAAGGTTATATACCTTTATAAAAATCTACTTAAGTATAAATTAATAGCTTTTATTTAAATAAAAATAAAAAAAATTAAGCTATAGGCATTTCTATTTAAGCAATATATCCCTAGGGTAAACTTACCTATATACTAATACTAAAAGGATTTTAAAGATATATACTACATTTTACTTAAATACTCTTACTATAACTATCTACACTAAAACGCCCCTAAGGAGGCATTACTATAAACCTACTATAATATCTATTTAGCCTTTAATAACCTATATATAGCTACTACCCTTACCTACTAGCTACTTTATATAGGCTATCTTAAATAGTATACCCTTACCCTTTAATTATAAAATTACTAGGCTAAAGAAGATAAATATATACTAATAGAGAGCTAAATCTGCTAAGCTACTAAGGTAGGTAGTACCTTAAATAATATATAAAATAATAATATTAAGGAATAAAGTAAAATAATAAATATAAATAAATACACTATAGAAATAGTATAGAAGTAAAATAATTATAGTATAGATATTTTTATTATTTAGGTTAGGAAAAGAAAAATAAAATAAAAATAAAAAAAAAAAAAATATATATATAGTCTTACTATAGCCTTTTATTACCCCTAGGCTAATACTTTATAACCCTTTAGCTGCCTCTCCCTCCCCCCCTACCTTTTTATTTACTATTACTATTATTATTACTACTAGTGCCTTTTCTACTATTACTACTATTACTATCTTAGTAATATAGGCTTTTTTAGCCTAGGGTATAGGCATTATAAGTATAAGCTACTTTTATTTCTCCCTTTTTAATTTATTTACTTTCTTTAAAGCATTAGTATACTACTTTAGTAAGGAAAGTAGCTTCTCTTACTATATTTTACCTAAAGTAAGCTTAGTGCTAGGCCTAGCTATAGCCTTTCCCTTTCCCTTTATAATAATAAACTACCTTAATCTTTTCTAAAGCTTATTATATTATTTATTTTATATTATAATATTAGCTACTAAGGTAGTACTAGGCTAGAAGTAAGGTAGACTTATATTAACTTATTTATTATTTATATATTATTACTATATATAAATAAGTTTCTCTAGGTTATTATAATATAAAGGCTAATTTTTAATTTATAACCCTAGTTAAGGACTATAGTAGTATTAGGATAGGACTATTAGGAACTTACTTAGTAGTAAGACTATTAAGCTCTAGTATACTTATAATATATTATATTAAGACCTACTATAAATTAATACTAGCTATAGCCTAACCCTAGAATAGGCACTTACTTTATTAATAATAGTATTACTAGCTAATATCTTTACCTTTTATAAGGTATAAACTATAAAAATACTCCTTAAAATCCCTAGGCTAAGGCTAGGTTAAATATAAAACTAAGGTAAGGGAGAGTATATACTTATACTAAGCTATAGGGTTAAAGATTTTTATACTATTATTTATAATAAGTTAAAACCTATAAATAAAACTACTATAAACCTAAAATAGATAGTATTAGTACTAGTAGTACTATAGGAGTAGTAAGAGGGGGATTACTTATAATTTTTATAATATATAAGGGAAAAAAAGGAAGGCTAAAGGGGGGGGGGAAAAGGCCTTTATATAATAAAAAAGGGAACCCCCCTTTAGTTACTAATTTACTATTTTAATATATACTATAAAAAATATAGTTAATATAACTAATTAATATAAATTAATATAACTTATATTATAGATAATATAGAGCCTAACCACTATTACTATAGTTATAAAGTAAACCCTAATTCTCTAAATTAATATAAAAAGTAAGGCTATTATAGAATTAATAATATTATTACTAGTAACTACCCTTAGTATATAAAGGCTACTTACTAAGCTAATATAGCTCTCCTTAGCTTTATAGAAAATTATTTTTATACTATTAATAGGGAATTTTATTCTTTTAATGCTAATAAAACCTAATTTTTTTTAATACTAATACTAAGCTAACTACACCTAGACTAATACTATAATATACCTAACTTTTTTATATATTTACACACTTTACTATAATTATTATAGGCTTTGTTTAGCAGTAGCGCACTATTTATATATACTATAGGACTACCCTAGGACTACTATAGTTTTAACCTAATAGCACTAAGGTTACTATATAGGTTTTCCCCCCTATACTAGGGTTTTTCCTATGTAGATTAGATAGAAGAGGTTCTAGAAATTAGGGCCTAGCCCTAACTAGCGTAATTTAATAATAATAAGTATATATATATAGCTATATAAAAATTTTCTTAAAAATAGTAAAGGAAAGTAATATTATAATAAATTAATAGTAAATATTAATAAAATAAATAAAAAGATAAAAGGGAATATTAAGTTTAGAGTAAGAAAGATAAATAGGGATAGGGAAGGTAAAGTATAATAAAAGTAAAAAAATAATAAGAACTTACCTTATTTATAAGCAAACTATAAAGGGGAGTAATCTAACTAGGGTATTATTTTATTTATTTAACTAATATTAGTAGTTATAATTAAGTATTATTATTATTATATATTACTACTAATTAGCTAGTAATAAGTAATATATATTATTTATTTTAATTATATACTAAGGATACTAAATAAGGGGGTTAAATAGAGAACTTAAGGCTGCATTATAATATAGCTACTTATATATCTCTTTTAAAATGCTAGTAAAAGGTATAAATAAAATATATACTATTAAGACATTAGCCTAAGGAGGGGGGTAATTATAAGGTCCTTATAATATAAGGCATATTAGAATAGAATCCCTTATACTTAGTTATACTCTTGCTTATAGTAGCCCTTAAAAGACTATTATATACATAAGGGCTTCTTAGAAGAAGCAAGCTTTAGTTAATATATTAGTCACTATATTGCCTTTGCCTAGCTACTATATTTATACCTAACACTTTTTTAACCTTAGGTAGCTACGCTATGCTTAATATATTATTACTATAGTCTATAGAGCTTAGCATAACTATATATACACTATAAAAGCTATAATTAAATTTCTAATTAAAGATTTAATATAAGCTAACTAGCTATAAGGTAGCTAACTAAATAACTAATTAATAAAAGTTATAGGAAATATTATATAACCCTTAGGTTACTTACCCTATAGTATAACTTTAAATTAGATTTATAAGATAATAAGGAATTTCTAGAAAGTCTTATAACTAAATTCTTTATTACTAGAATTAGGGCTTTTTAATAATATATTTAGCTAAAAATAACTTTTTTTAGGTATATATTAAATTTCACTAAGTTAATAAAAGAAGAGGTATATTAGTAGCTAATTTATATAGCTATAAGTTTATTTTTTTATTTTTCTATATAAATAAATTATATAAAAAATAAAAAGTAGCTTATAAGCACTAGCTAGCAATATAGCTTTAATAATAGGGTCAGAGAGTATATAAGGGAGAAGACCCCCTTACAGCCTATAACTATATAGACTAACTAGCCTAGCTATCTATAATATAATACAATCTACTACTATAAATAAATAGATAAAAATCTAAGGAAAATTCTAGTAATTTCTATGCCCTAAAATTACTATATTTTATATACTAGAAGTTATGTATTAAGCTTTTAATATTAAAAATAGGCCTGTAAAGCAATTTACAGCGCTGTATAGGGCTCCTGTCCGCTGCTTACTAAGCCTCACTACCTTAGTACACAGAAGGCAAGATCCTCTATAAACCCCTTATTTCTAATAATTACTATATTCTATATCTAGAATATAATTACTTCTTTAAAGTCTTTTTAATTTAATAGTAATAGTATAAAAATTATTCTATTATATAGTTATACTACTAAAGGTATTACTAGCTTATATAATATTTAATAATACTAGCTTTTTTAGCTTCTTACCCTCTTATACCTTATAGCATTCCTTTAAATAAGCTTTTACCTTAAAAGGCATTAACTTAAAATATAACTTTTAGTATTATTTTTTTATATAAATAAAGTTTTATAGAACTATATAGCTATAGGCTAGTATATATATTTTCTACTTACTACTAGCTTTATTATTATTAGTTTTAGTAGTTATAAAGTTAGATTTCTACTTCTTTACTAGCTTATTTACCTTATATATAAAATACTTAAGTATCTTCTCTTTCTTTAATTTATTAGAGCTATAACCTTATATTTTCTATATATTATAAATTTTAAATATAAATTCTTTTATAGTATAAATTATTTATATAACCTATATAATATTATAAAGCTTTATAACCTTATTAATACACTACTATAGATTTTAATAATAATTAAGCTAGGTATATATTATTAAGAATTCTAACCTTTAGAAAGTAAAGAAGCTATTTAATAATTCTATAATAGCTATATTAGCTTTAAAGCTATAATTATTATAAATAAGCCTTATTAGCTTAGTAACCTAGCCCTTATAGTCTTAGCTAGTATATAGAATGTTTTTCTAAATATAGAAAAATAGAGACTACTATATAATATATATTAAGATTCTATGCTTTTAGTTTATATTTTATAACTAGGGAATTATATCCTTAAAGTGCCTAGTTAGGCTAATAATATATATTTATATCTTAATAAAGATTTTTTATTCTTTAAAATTCTTTAATCCCTTTAATAGTATAATTTATATTATATATAGAATTAAGTCTTTTATAGAAGCTAAAATAGCAGTATTTATGCCTTAGTTAGCTAGTTTAGTAGTTATAATGCTTATAATGCTATTAATATATTATAATTTATATTATTTAAATCCCTTATAATTTAGTATTTAATACTAAAGAATTATTAGTTTAGTTAAGTAGTAAGTTAATATAAATAGTTTATTATTTAGTTAAATTACTATATAGCTTATACCTATATAAAGATTTTAATATTAAAAATTAGTAAGTTTATTATAGATATTTTCTATACCTTAATAATAAAGGGAGAAAACCTATAGAGTTTTACTTAATTATACCTTAGCTTAGTTAGTAAGTATTACTTTACTTTATAATTACTATACTTAATAATTTATAATCTTCCCTTTTATTAAACTAATATCTAAATAGTTTTAATTTATATAAAATAATAGTTTTAATTAGTAGTTAAGGGAGTTAGTAAGGGTCTTTTTTTTATAAAACTTAATAACTAAGTTTTATAATATATATAGTTATAGTATTAACTATAGTAACTAATAATATATAATTTTTATATAT
>SRPT01000047.1:0-73205 GCA_018360205.1 Claviceps digitariae | reverse complement strand
AAAAAAAAGAAAAGAAAGAAAGAAAAAAAAAAAAAAGAAAAGCAAAAAGGAAAAAAAAAAAAAAAAAAAAAAAAAAAAAAAAAAAAAAAAAAGCAAAAAGAAAAAAAAAAAAAAAAAAAAAAACACACTTCCGTGATCAAGTGCAGGAATGGAATGCAACAGTCATGGCGCCGCACACCAGTACGGAACAACTAGTGGAAAGCTAACGTTCTTGCACAACGGAGCCCCCCCGACTAATGAAAAAGCTTGCTGTTTTTCTCGACGTTGGCTGCCAGCCGCAGCCCCAGCCGCAGGCAGCTCTCTGTGGAGAAAGCAGAATGGAGCAGACGTGGACTGTTCAACTCCACCAGTCTTGGTCGAGGCTCTTTGCCAACTTGGACGCCAACTACCAGCAGAAGTCGTCTACCTAAAATGGTGGCCAGAATGTCTGACAATCCACTATTCCTGTGTGTACATGCACTCTGCGTAGTCGTCAGCGGCGGCAGGATAGCCACTCCCGCGCTTGCGAATGTTCATACCGAACAACAGTGTTCTGGTCATCATGCCAGGCCAGGGTCTGTCTGCTCTGCTCGTCTGCTCTGGTCGCACTAATAATAGATGGGAGATCTCGGGCTGTGCTCTGTGTCTGGGTAGCTTGCGATTCTGTGCACCACTATCTGGATCCCTTTTGAGACAAAATTAGAAGACGCGTCCTTGTTTTTTTTTCGTTCTTGGTTTAATTTAACAAACAAAACCCTTCCTTGCTGTTTCATGCCGGAGGAATGAACATCCACCACAGAGGCTGAGCCCGTTTCGAGCTCCAGAGGAGCACACCGGGGTCAAAAAAAAAAAAAAAAAAAAAAAAAAACTGCGGTAAAAATTCATCGTAGTTTTTTTTTTTTGAACGAGAAACCCTAGAAGCGTGCGGGCTGATTGTTGATTGTATGTTCATCGTGCCTTATGACGGAGGCTCGCTCCGTCGGGACGAGATTCCCTTGTTCATCCCGTAGCGGTATCCGGGTTCAAGGGCGTGTGTGAGTGGTGTGAATAATGTCTGGACGCTGGATGCTGGATGCTGGTGTCTGAGTGTCCGAGTGTCTGGTCGCGGTGCGGAAATCGTAGCTGGAATCTGGAATCTGGACTCTGGAATCCACCAGAGGGGACTGATTGATTCGATGGGACGCAAAGGTAGCAAACTGCAAGGCATTCCAGAGTCCAGATCAGATGGGAGCTAGCTTACGCGGTGCGTCGAAGCAGACGACGACGTACTGCCAGGCCGAAGGAACATGGGCAGCATTTTGTGCTTGACACGAACCTTGATGTGCATCTCCCATTTACATAAGTAGGTACAGACACACACACACACACACACCACCACCACCACCACATCCTGGTCCTTCCACTTTCCAGTTATTCTGCATGTGCTGACTGACACCTGTCCCAGGTGCTGGGCGGAGCACTCGGTACGAGTAACCAACGACCAGACGGCTCTGCACTAGCCTTAAAGTGTCAGGTCTGCTGGTGTGCTACCGGCCTAGAGGTAAAAAGTAAAAAGTAAAATGCTACTTAAATACCTACGAACAAGTACAGTAGGTACTTGGCAAGACTAGCACGACGTACGTTGGACTCGGGTCCTTGCTTTCGCCATGATCAGTATTTCCCCAAGACGTTGCTTCCCAGGCACTTACCATGTACCTAGTAGGTACTTTGCCAGCGCTGTCACTGCTGCTGGGCCACTCCAGTCTGCCATCTGCCCGGCCCACGTCAGCCTGCCAGGCAGTAGGTACCTCGTACCAAACCAGTCCCCAGTCCCCAGTCCCCAGTCCAACTCCAACTCTAGGTCCACTCCAAGTCCGGCGTGGTTGGTCTTGTCCTTGTTTCAAGCTCCACTCCTCCGCTTTCCATCCTCAACGACTCCATCAGTCGATCCAGACTCCTTCTCCTCGTCCTCCTCGTCCTCCTCCGTTTTGTTCGACACAACCAGCACACAACCAGCTTCACACGAAAGGGGCGACTCGGGAAGACAATTGCCAGTTGATCGTTTTCTTTTCCTTCTTTCTTTTCTCTTTTTATCCCCCCTATTCTCTTCTTTTTATTTCCCCATCATCTGCTTTTCCATCCCTTAGGTTCTTTCGATTTCCTTCCGTCCTCCACCGCTCCCAAGCTCAGCGTCTCTCGTCTTCGATACTCCGATACCCCCCCAAACCACCCAGCTTCCCTTTCGCTATCTTGCTCGACGACTTGCTTTCGATTCAAGATCATTCTTCATAGACTCATTCAATTCGAACCCCCTTATTCGGACGGCCTGCGACCTCTCCGTTGTGATACCCAACAAGTCTTGGCTTTCGACCCAATCCCACCACTATCCATCGCCAGGATCATCGCATGTTGCCACTTCTGTACTCGTCATAACTTTCCCCTCGCCGCCGCCGCCGCCGACATTGAATCCCCCCAATTTCCCGTCTTCTTGTTGTTGTCTTGGTCTCTCTCATCATGAATAAATTGGCAAACATGCGTCATTGGTCCGAGCGGATGAGCCCTAATTTTGGAATGGGCCGTCCCAATATGCCCTTGAATGGCCTCAATCCACACCAGAAAAATGCATCCCAGTCCGCCGGGTCCGGCAGCTTACCACAGGCTGCCGACGCTACCATTCACTACTCCTTCAATGTGCCCTTTGCCTCCGACCTAGCTGGCCCTGATACCGAGGATATTGTTCACGCCACGACCGATGCCGTACTGCGGTGGACGCACCCTGCTGACGCCCCCGATGACGTACAAGTTCACGAGCTGCCAGTCCATGCCCACAACTTGGCCAATCTCAGAAGACTATGTCTAGATTTGTCTGTTGGCCCCTTGCCCATTGAGGCCCATGTTGTTTCTTCATCGCCCAAGAGTGGAAGAGGTCAAGCTACCACTGTCTGCCTTTCGGGCTCTCTTGAGCTAGTCAATAAGAGTAGGGAAACTATCCTCAACGAAATTCCCATCGCCATGGTATGTGTATCCGTCCCAGTCTGGCTTTGAAGAAAGCTCTAGCTTCTTTCGGCCTTTTACTTCTTTTGGCAGCTCTGTTTCATCGTGAATCTTGTCCAACTCGAAGGGAAAAAAACAATTAATAATTTCTTTTGAATCTGGCAGCGATGTACAATAATCGACATTGATGGAAGTTTGGTCTGTGATCTTAATGCCGGTGTCCTCAAAAAGCCTGTAGTAGAGACTCTGGACTACATCTCGAGCTTTTGCGGGGTCGATATCTTCCTCCTTGGTCCCAAGTTGACTCCCATGGTAGACGGCATGACGGGTGATTCGGAGATGCGGGTTGACCAAAGATGGAGAGTGGCCATCTACGGAGACATTCTCTCTTCCGAGCACGCCAAGGCTCGAGTCTTGATCCACATTGATACTTTGGTATGATTTGATGCGTGATTCTGTTCCTTTTTCCAAGAATCTTTTGGTCTTTTTATCCTCTTAGCATGCTGGCTGACCTTGCTTTGCAGCTTGGCCGTGCCGTTGATATCACGAGAATCGAGCTATCCCTCCATCAGCTTGTCTGTGGCCGTCACCGCAAAAACATCAAGTTCATTGAATCATCTACTGGCACCGCCATCTACTTCCCGCCGTTATTCTCACAGATGTATCGATACTGTCCGCAGAATGCTACCCGTCGTGACCCGGCAGAAATTTTTATCACCGGTGAAACCCCTCAAGCAATTGAGCTCGCGAAACAGAAGTTGCATGAGACTGTTTCGAGAATTCGGCTTTATGTCAAAGATGTGACTATTCCAGCTGCCAAGATTGACTGTATTCTTCTTGGCCGTCTCGACAAGGTCCGCAAAATTCTCGAGGCCAACGGCACCTACATCATGTTCCCTCCTCTGGCTTGCCAGCGAACTATGGTTCGAGTACAGGGAAGCGAAGGGCTTCCAGTAGAACGAACCGTTCGAGAGCTCATGTCCCTGGTAAGCTGCTCCTGTGTCGACATTTCTTTTCTCTTGTGTGTGTAGTCATCATTGACTTTTCCTATTGTCACCAGGCTGGGCAATTCTATGGTGCCGGATGGTACCTTCAACAACTAGACCCGAGGCATCAACCTTCTATCCCCGACATACGAACGATACTGTCGGAAATTTGTGCCAATGCGGAGGCAGATCTGTCTTACGACAAGATGAGCTTTACCGTCAGCGGCTCGGACGACGCCGTCAAGTGTGCACTAGCCATGGTCTCGGACCTCAAGTTTGTCAGGCAGTCCCAGTACCAGATCCGAGTCAAGATTGAGCTAGCCAACGAGCACAAAGAATTTGTTAGTGGGAAGAAGAATGGCAAGATTAACAAAATCATGGGCCAGAGTAAGTCTTTGGGCATGGGATTTTTCTATCTAAACCCGTTTTTTTGTGGCCCGTCTAACTGGGACAAACCAGGCAATGTGCAGATCATTTTCGATGGTTTCAACGAGTACAACTTCAACATCGATGTCATGGCTTCTAGCTACGACTCCATGAAACAAGGGTTGACTTTGGTGGAACAAGAAATGCCGGCGTCCATTTCCTTTCACGTTCCGGATCAGTATCACAAGCGCATAATTGGAATTGGTGGTCAGCATATTCAGCGAATCATGAAGAAGCATTCTGTCTTTGTCAAATTTTCCAATGCCATGGATAGAGGTGGAATGGGACGCGAGGATGATGACATCAAGGTTGACAATGTCATTTGTCGTACGCCCGCTCGCAACGCCCAAAACCTGGATGCCGTCAAAAATGAAATCCTTGAGATGGTTGACCGTGCCGTAAGTACAGTGCAAGATTTCCGACTGTGACTCGACAAAGTAAAGAGAAGACGGGAGGGGAAGAAAGAAGAAAAAGTAAGAAGGAAGAAAACTAACAAGAGATGCGCCAGGACTCTGAATATACGACTCAAATTGCAAGCGTCGATCGGCTCTATCATCGGCAGCTCATCGCTCGTCTTCCCGATATCGAGGAGCTGGAACAAAAGTTCAATTGCAAGATCAATTTCCCGAGCACTGAAGAGGCGAGCGACGAGGTCACGGTTACCGGCCCCCAGTGGCAGGTACCTCACTGCGTGGACGAGCTCCTGGGAATGGTTCCCGACAAGCACGAACTGGTCCTCGCCCGCACTGCCGAACTGGTCAAGTTTCTGGAATCACCCAATTTCGCCACTGACCTGGTATCAAAGCTCAAGGCTCAGTATGAAGTGGAGGTGACTGTCCATCAAAACCCTGACGAGCTCACGGAGGACGGATCCCCCACCATGACGCTGATCTGGGGTTTTACGCGTAACAATGCGGGCGGTCTACGTGATGCCATTGACTTTTTGCAGGCTCAAATGGCAGCTGCTTCAGTTGAAGTAGACATTGTCAAGGGATCTATTCCGCGACCCGTCTCCGATTCGTTTGAAGACTCCCTCCAGTACTTTGACTCCAAACTTTTGCAGCATGCGCCCGCTTCTTCATCTACTACCGACTCGCCCGTCAAGACGGGATTTGGAGCCGATGTTGCGCGGGAACGAAGCAGCATCCTTGATCGTCTTCGCAAGCCCGGTAGCATGACATCCATCTCTGCTTTCCTTGACCGCAGAAAGAACAGCTCCCATTCGATGAACGGTAGTTTTTTCAAGGCATCCAGCAATGTGTCCAAGTCTTCTCTTATTTCCATTGAGTCTGCACGGAGTTTCAATGCTGATCGTAATCCCTGGAACGACAGCGGAGTCAACTTGGCCGACGAAGACAACCCCTGGACACCACGGCCGCTCAGCAAGCACATGGACAACAAGTTGATGATTCCTCTTCCCGGCGACGTGACACCTCGCCACAGCACCCGCGCCTCTGGAGACAGTGGCCGACCATCTACTTCTCACTCTTTGAATTCAGGATACCCCGGCCCCGTTGGCCCTTTTCGCTAGACTTGTCCACGTTAGAAAACGACTATGTGCGAATACCCCCGCTGGATATACCCTTTCGCGCCACCCAAAATTCCTCTTGAAAGTTTTATCACGGGTTGATTTTTTTTTTTTTTTTTTTTTTTTTTTTTTTTTTTTTGCATCTTTTCTCTTTTCCCTCACCTTTTCTTCTTCTTTTTTTTTGAGACATATAACATGTGAATCGCGTTGTCCATGTCGTCCTTGTTTATGCTCTGCAATTATTTTACGAGATGTATTGTTTTCTTCTTTCTTGCTTGCTTCTTTTTTCTTTTTGGTTATCTTTCGGGATGGTGCCAGTCTTGATGACTAGGGACGGCCCTTGTTTTATACCCACAACTTCAACAAAGCAAAGCAATGGCCGCGGCACAAAACTTGAAGAAAATACCCTGTTTCAGATGCGGATGGCGGAATGAGATGTTTTGGGTTCCTGATGGATCGTCTTTCTCTCCTTTTGAAGCTTTTTTCGACACTTGCTGCAACAAAAAGCGGATGGTGTGTGCAATGAGATTTGGAGCGCGAAACAATGGGATATACACGGGGCAGCTATTTGCTATTTGGGGGTATTGTTGACCAATTGATGGTCCCAGATAAAGCTTTTTTTGTTTTTGTTTTTGTTTTTCCTGTTGACGTAACAACAATGTCTCGAGTAGATGCTTGCTTGCTTGGTGGGTGCAGATGGATGGCCACGGTGTCGGCACGGCAATATTGTTGACGAAAACATAAGCTGTCTACATGTAAGTGTTTGACATTGCCAATTCGTAGCCCGTCCAGTTTTTTCAATGCTCGTGACGGCGGTTGAAATTGACGTGCGGAAGAGGGTGCTGTGCTGTGGCGAATGTTTCGGATTTTCATGCCCTCACGCCAGGGTACATACAATACGTGGACTATGTAGAGCTGTGTGGCGTGTAAGGTACGGGGTACAAGGTACAAGGTACGTCATGTATACTGCACTGAATGGATACATCGCATACGGTTGTCCGGTATTCTACCTACGACGTGTTGGCACGGGAAGCTTACGAGGGAGAACTCCGCAGATCATGTCGTTGGCAAGATGGGCATGTCGAGAGGTTACTGTGCGTGTATGAGATTGTGACACTGGCGGTGCAGGACAGACAGTAGACTTGGCCGAGAATTATGACGTGCATATTGTGTACATTGTTATGACATGTAGAGAGTTCTCTGGACAGAAAATAACACTACTTCTAGGTGGTGGTGGTGGTGGCGATGATGGTGATGTTGATGGTGACGGTGACGGCGATGAGAATGAGAATGAGAATAAAAAAGAGAAGATGTTCAAGATATCAACGACCCACCGGCCCAACGGCTACGCGCTCTCTATTAAGCCTCGCTTCCAGAATGTCAGCTTGTTTCTTTCTTCGTCGCTGTTCGGCCTCAATCTTGGCGAAGTGGCCCCGCGCACCGAGTTTCAGCTTGGTAATCATATCGGCTGCCTTGCCCTTGTTCAAGTCCTTGCTGGTCAGGGGCGGTTGTTGCTTGCCGCGCATCTTGTTTATCAAGGTCAGCTGGCCCGGCGAGGCGGGATAATGCCTCCACGGCTGCCTTCGATCAATAAAGTTGTGGGGGAAGGCATTTTCGGCATAGCTGTCGGCGCCGCGGACTGCGTGGTCAAAGGTGTCTGATCTCAGGATCTCTCTTGGTTTCGCAAAGGGGGACTTGGCGACGCCGTGGGGCAGAGCGCGGACCTCTACCGCTTTATATTTCGGTTGCACTTTTTGCTTCGGAGAAGGAACCTTGGCGGAAGCCGCTGCGTCGGCTTCCATGCGCTCGAGGCGGATGTAGGAGCCGCTCGGGGCGGTGAGGACGAATTTCTCGGGTCCGACTTGCACCCAGGCATATGGGCTGAGGGCGCGGATGTGTCGCTCTCCGCGTGTGTCTTTTAACAGGTCCAGAATGGACGAGTAGTCGGTAAATGTGACGGTGCTTTCAGCAAGCGGAGAAGCTCCTGTTCCGAGGTCTTCCGGCGCTTGTAGTCCGCGGGATGCGGCGTCATCATTGTCCTCCTTCTTTTTTCGCATATCTGTCACGGAAGCCTTGTCGACGAGTTCGTTGGGATCAAGACCGAAGAGCGTGGGCGTGGTAACGATTCCCGTCTCCAGACTCGAAACCAGGTCGATAATGTGGCAGTTCTCCTTGCCCGGGTGAAGCCGCATGCCACGACCAATCATTTGCACCAGCAGGTTCCGGGACCGCGTCGGTCGGGCGAGCACGATGCAGTCAATATTGGGAATATCTGTGCCCTCGGTGAAGACGCCGCAATTGACCAGTACAGGGAACTCTCCCCTCTTGAATGCGTCCAGTATCTCGCTTCTTTCCAGCTTGGCAGTCTCCCCAGTCACGAAGCGCGCCTCGTAGCCATATTCGCGAAATTTGCGCGTGAGACCCGAGACATGCGCCAAGTCGACGCAGAAGACGAGCGTGCTTTTCCGGTCGGCTGCTTTCGCCATCCAGCTCTTGACCGTCATGTCGTTGACTTCATCCGTGTTGACCGCTTTGGAGAGTTCCCCCGTCTGGAAGTCGCCAAACGCGCTGTTCTTAACCTTGGACAAGTTGGCAGACGACCGGACCGTGGTGAAAATGACATCCGACAGCCACTTATCGGTGATCATGTCGACATAGTCTCTGTGGTAGACAATCTCGTCAATCGCAGCCCCGAGCTTGACGCCGTCGAATCTCGAAAACGTGGCCGATACACCAACCAGCGTGGGCGAGTAACGCTGCTTTTTGTCCAGCCCAAAGTGCCCCAAGGTTTTAAGATATCCCGGCGCGACAATGTGATGCGCCTCGTCGACTAAGACCAGTTTGAACTCGGAAGGGGAGTACTTTTCCAGCCGGTCTTTGGACGTGATGCTCTGCACGCTGGCAATGGTAATATCTGCGGCTCCCGAGGCGTGAATGGAGCCCATTTCGATTTCGATCGTCTTTTCTGGATAAGCCAGTCGGCAGTGTCGTGCAGCTTGCTCGACTAGCTCACGGCGATGAGCCAGAATGAGAGTACGATTGCCGCCGCCATCGAACCGCGGTTTCACCTGGTCGATGAGTTGTGTGAAGATGACCTAAAACATTGATATTCCTTCAAATGAGCAACGCGAGATCTGGGTGATGGAAACGAACGCAGGAGGCGCGCTTTGTTTTCTTTCTTTTTCTTTTCTTCTTCCTCTTCCTCTTCCTCTTCCCCATCAATCACAACCATCAATCATCACATTTGCCAGTCCACACTCACAGTTTTACCGCTCCCTGTTGCCAACGAGATGCCCACACGCTTGCGGCCTCGTTCCAGGGATGAAAGAACTGATTTGATACATTCTTGCTGGTAATCGCGGAGTATAGGCTTGGCATCGAGCGTCAACGAGGCCGTGAACGCCTTGTGCGGCGTGAATCTGCAGAACACCTGGACCGGCTCAGTGATCCGAGGAGAAAGTCGTGAGACGCATTTTGCAGCGAGGCGTAGCATTGTACATTATGACACGGCCATGAGAAGCGATATTGGTCAAGTCTCGGCCGGATTCATAGCTCCTACTCGAGTCCTATGTCTTGTCCTGTTGTCTGTTTTTCTTTGACGCCCTTCTCCACCTTTATATTATGTCAGCAGAATACTCGGACACCTCCTTCGTCAGGTAGGTAGATACCTAGAGATCTATGGTCCCAACTAGCAGGTTGTAGGTAGTACCTAACCTAGTGTTCCACTAAATTGAGGTCTCCGACTAGCATAAAGTGTGTCAATCAGTCTTCGCGAAGACAAGAGAGTGCCGTGCACATCAGATGTTGGCTTCCTCACTTTGAAGTCAGCACAGTCGTTCGTGACTTTCAGCCAGCCTGTTGGTGAAGAGCTGCAAATGCTTGCCAGCCTTCATGCACCCCCGCAAATGAAAATAATGCATATTATAAGCATGCAATGGTTGCTTGACCTGCTACTGCCTTGTCTTCTCAATTCCTTTCACATCTGACTACTCGTCGCGCTCAATCGTCATGAACGTTTTCTTTTCAATATTTAAACAGATTTCGATGCCTTTTGACATCGATCGGTCGCATCAGAGTGCCCCTTAGGTAATCAAAGGTCTCCACTCTTTAAGCTGCAAGCCCAGATTCTCACTTTGCGGTTCATCAGTCTCGACTCACTTATTATTGAACTCAAGTTTGCAACCCAAAAAAAACGGATATATAGCCGTTTTAAAGAAGAAGAGGAAAAGAGAAAAGGGAAAAAAAGGGAAACAAATTCAGGCTTCTCATAATTGTGTCTATACATATACTACCAATGGTCTTACGCATTATCCTGCCCCTGACGCCCGAGCGATACTTCATTCTGGTACAATGTCCATACCATCTCGACCAGCAAACGCCGCCTCTCTGAACGTAGTAGTGAGAAGATGGATCCCGACGAGGCAGAGCTGAGGGCAGAGTCATCTGACGGCTTTGAAGCGGATCCAAGAAATCGAGACAACTCATTTGAGCCTAGCGAGACCGAGATCTACACCACGAATGCAGACTATCCATTATCGCCAGCCGAATATGAAGATCAGCCGTCCGGCAGCATATCGCCACGGAAGCGCCCTGCCGAAGCAGCTTCGGCGTTTCGCCCTTTCAAGCGGCAAAAGGGCACGTTCAACGCTGAGTATCTAGATCTTCTCAATCGGGACATTGATGATGCTGCCCAACGCGTCTGCTTGGATGAGGAAGTGCAATTTTCCAAGTCGCAAATCGGGCTTACGAAATGGTCTGCTATGGAGAAAAGACAGTTCTTCGAAGCCGTATCACGTCTGGGAAAATACGACTTGCCGGCAATCGCAGCCAGGGTTGGCACTAAAAGCGAAATCGAGGTCCAGCAGTACATTTGTCTCTTGCGGGACGGCATTGAGCAGAGGAAATCGCAGAATAGTCGTTCGTATTTGGAAAACGCACAATATCCTGCCGCCGTGGAACTCAGTCAACAGTGCTGTTATGCACAAGAAGAAGCCGCAGATGCAATATCCGTCCGGCAGGAGCGTCGGGAGGAACAACGCGAGGAGCTCAAATGGGGTCCAAACTGGGACATCACGCCCTCTTTGGCCAGGAAATTGAGTCGAGATCTGGAAAACGGAGAGCCGCTACCTGATGAAGCTCTTCAGTTTGCGCAGCTTTTCCACCTGCCTACTTGGTTGACTCTGTCGGAACGAGCATTTATGAATTCATCGATTCCAGGCAACAACTGGAATTACGTCGATGACAAGCAGCCCTCGATGTGGGCCACGGCATTCGACGACTTCTACTCCCTGGCAGTCTCCATCACACGACGACTTGTTCAATCGACACTATTCATCAGTTTATCTAGGATCCGGGCCAAAAAGGAGCTCCGTGCAACCACTCGCGACATCGTCCGGAAGAGGGACGTTGAGGCCGCAATCGCGTCTCTCAACATGCCGCATAATTCTCACGAGATGTGGCGGACGTGCGCCAGGAGACTTCGGCTAGATGTCTTTGCCGAACCATCGGACCGAGACGACGATGGTGGCAGTGATGATGAAGCTGATACTGATGCTGATGCTGCTGCTGCGTCTGGGGCGGAAGAAGAGGAGCCCATGACGTACGACGAAATCGAAGAAGAGCTTACCGTCAAAGTCGAGCCGACAAGTGAGGAGCAGAGCCAGAGTCCTGATCCGAGCATTTGGAAACTAGCTATCGTGTCAGACGATGGTTCCGAACCCATGGACCATTCAGAGGAAGTTCACGACGCGGGGATGGGTACGGAGGAAGTCGGCACGCAACAGGACACTGAAGATGAGGAAGAATACGAGATCAACCGGGAACTTAAGGAGATTGGGTGGTACTCGACATCAGACATGCGCGACGTGCGCAGTGCAAATGAGGCTCTCCGCCTGCGTATCCAGACGGAAAGGCTGCAGGAGGCACAGGCAGAGAGACACGATGTCTACGCCAGTTATCAAGCCGAGACGCAGATGTGGTCTGTTTTACAGAGGAAGCCGCCGGTGGAACTTGCCAGGGTGCAGGAGCCGGGACGTGTGCACATGTCGAACTTGGCACTGGATAGGATATACCCCTGGGGAAGGAATTGGGCGTCCAGTTTGGAGTACTATGAGGAATGGGAAACTTTGGACAGTGCGCGTAGGGAGGATGACGAAGAAGACCAATTTTCTGAATAGATGCGAGAATAGCACATGGTTATAGAATTTAGAGGAGCATGTTGTGCTCTTTTAAAAGATGAATAAATACATATGTACATAAATTCAGTTTTGATGGGGTATCTGGGCAAAAAACAATCATTCTCACAGCAATATTCCCTTGCAACGCGCGCTTCCCCTCGTCATCGCCGTGATCTAGTTCGCCTGGCTGTCGGCTTAGGCGCAGAACTCTTCCTGGCAGCTGCCCTCGTGGATCTGGAGGCGGGAGTGCCGCCCTCCTCTTCAGCGCTATCCGCATCCCCGTCATCCGATCCGCTTCCATTCCCATCATCAGCTGCATGCTCTCCGTCACCTTCCTCCTCTGAATTCTCCTCCTCCGAGTTCTCCTCATCCTCGTCCTCGTCCTCTTCATCCTGCTCCTCCTCTGTTGTGTCTGCCTTGTCGCTCCTCTCCGTCTTTTCACTTTCCTCCATCTTGGCCTGCCGACCTTGACTTACGGTCCTCCCCCCGCGCCCTCTCGATCCTCTCGATCCTCGTGATCCCCTCGATCCTCTCGAACCCCTCGAACCCCTCGTCGACCTGGCAACCGGTATAGGCGTGTTTGGCCCCCCCTCATCTGTGTCCTCAACATCCATACTCCGCGATTTGACAGCACTGGTGCTCGATCTCTTGCGTTTTCGCGTCTGTGCAGCTTCGGCAGAAAGGTCTAGTTCGGGAGGCGATGTCGGTGCTTCGCTGATATCCGCCACGGCTCTCCGCATCATGGACCCAAGAAACTCGGACCGTGGCAGCGAGAAGTCGACGTATTTTTGGTGGTCCAGCTCGTCGTGATCATAGTGCTCGCGCTCGTCAATAATATCAAGGTCGTAGTAGGTTCGCAGCTTATTCCAGATGTGAGGGATTCTGGTATGCTGGTACAGGTCGGGATCGAAGCCGTGGTTCCTCAAGTGTTCTGAAATGGCAATCATTCGGAAATGTTTGTGCATGCCTACGGGTAGGGGTTGAAGATGTGAGCTTGGTTTTTTTGAGGTGCGAGAGCAATACGAGGAGAAGGGTTTTCCTTCTCTTCCTTTTTGTCTTTTTTTTTTACGTACCAGCAGGCTTCCAGCGGATAACACCCTTGAATAGAGACGCAATTTGGTCGTCTGTCCACATGTCGTTGTAATGGTGTCGTTCATGTTTGCGCGACGGCATTGCAGAGCTGACGTCGCTGGCGGTGGGAGTGTCAATGTCCATGGCATCGTTGTTGCGGACTCGGGTCGGTGTGAAGGCAGCGTGGCCACGACCTCGTTTTCTGGGAGGCATTCTGGTTCGGCCTATGCAAGAACTTTTAATGTGAGTGAATTTGGTGTGCGAAAATTTGAGTCGAGCAGTCTGATGGACAGATGCGGGATCTGGCGATGAGAGAAATGCTTGGCTTGGCTTGGAGCTCCCAATGGGTCTGGAAGGAGAGCTGTGCTGCAGATAGTCTGAGAGCGAATGAAATCGGGTTTGGCTGGCTGGAGCCACCAGGCGCGCGACGTTACGCTTGCACGCGTCGCGGGGTCCGTGACAACTTGCGATTTTCCCATCCAATCTTTGCCATCTTGCGTCGTTGTTGCTGTTGCCTTCAAACAAGTTGTCTCAGCAGCAATTACAATCGCGTGGCCGTATCACAATGAGGTCATGGCCGGCACTCACAGCGAGGCAGACGTCTTTGCCATTCCCGACTTCTGGAAAACGTCCAAGTGGTTGACGCAATTGGCCAGCGAGACATCCTCGTCCCTCATCGGCCCCGATTTGAAGCGTAAGGCATTATTGATATTCTATTCACCTGCTAGTATCACTGCGCTCATCTTTTTTTCGCAGCAGCAATACGCGACGGTCATTCCGCTTTCGCGCCACCTGCGTCGGTAAGCCTCGACACCGACGGCTTCTTCAGGCTCCCTGATTTTCAACATGTCCCCGAACCCGATCAGCCTGATGCCCACGATACCAGCCATGAGTCATCCGCGTCATCGCAGATATCAACAAGCTCGGAATCCATGACCGATGTGTGGATGGAATCAACGGGGCCGCCACCACCCGAACCAGCTTCGTTTAGGACTTGGGAAGCTTTCAACAGCGGACAGGCAGTGGCTGTCGCGCCTTTATTTCTTAGCGAGGCCGGCGCTGGAGCGTACGATGCGCTGCTCAGCTGGCCAACCGATTCGCTGGAATTGGGCAATACGAAGACTCCGGTGGTCCAGACACAAGCCTACTTTGCGTCACTGCTGTCGCTAAGCCTGGGACGAGGATCCGTCTTTTTCGCGAAGAATCCCGAGGACGGAACATTTGCGAGTCTTCTTTCCGAATTCCGTATTTCCGGGTACACGAGACAGGTCCTTCATGGTGTAGAACAGCTGGCCATGCAATGTGGCTCGACGTACCTGCATCTGGCCAGCTTTGCTAGGTCACTATACGCCTCGTCGTTGAGTCGCTGTGCTGTGGCGCTGGCGAGTGCTATCAACCAGATTCTACAGGCTGTTGAATATCGCGTCACTGTCGATGGACGGTCTCCAAGGTCACTTTTGGAGCTTCAAACCATTATCAAAGAGGCATCCATCGTGCTTCGTCCCTTGAAAGATCTTGCTACTCGGATGCCTTCTGAGTTGTCCGACGAGGATGTTTTGACACTGGTGTTTCAGGAAGCAGCGACGCATGAATCAAACGAGGCATTTGTTCGAGGCACGCTTTGTGAAATACTGCGACGAGTGTCAGTTCCCTGGATCGAATCGGTCGAAGAGTGGCTCGGTATACGTCACGAGTCGGGCTTGCCCTTTACCAAGTCGAGCATTGGGGAGAGCAAGATATTTGTCAAGGTCGATGTGGAAGTTTTTACAGATGATTTTGGGCGGGAAGTCGAAGATGTAGATTTCCGGTTGGATGTAGACAAGGTTCCGTCTTTTTTGCCCTTGGACGTTGCCCAGTTGATTTTCGAGACGGGGAGGAATTTGCGCTTTATCAGAACACACCATCCGGATCACCCGTTGTCTTCATCTGGGGCCATCTTGTCAAACAAACCGCCCAAGGCAGAGTGGCAGTTTGACTGGGATGCAGTGCTGGGCCTTGAGAAACGCGTAGAGCAGTATCGCAGGAATATGCTGCTCATGCTAGAGCAGAGCCGCGTAGCGTCGTCATACCAGCCTAATGTGTCCTTCAGCTTTGATTGGCAGGCACCAGCACGCAACTTTGAGTTGAGCTGTTTCGGAGTAGATGAGGGCGCGTTGGAGCAGCGCTTGCTTGAATCTATGATGCATCTTGATCAACCTTTATCAACACAATCGCAATCGCAATCACAATTACAGTCGCAATCACAACCACACGGTGATTCTCTTGATCGTCTGGTACGAGCGAGGGGTTCTCGAGGCGAGGAAGAAGACGCCGTGTCTTGTGCGGCGAGGGCGTCTTCTGATAACACTCCGCACTGGTCGCTGGTTGCACTTCTATCTTTCGGCGGGATTGCCTCTGTACAAGCCGAGATTGTCAATCGTGAGAGCCTACGTCTGCTTTTTGAAAAGCACGGCCTTCAGGCGCATCTGAAATTGCATCGAGATTTTCATTTACTGCGAAATGGTCTATTTTGCAGCCGTCTATCGCACGCTTTGTTTGATCCGGATCTCGAGTCGGCCGAGAGACGTGCCGGCGTAGCAATGCAGGGGGGCATCATGGGACTCCGTCTGGGAGGGCGAGATACATGGCCGCCAGCGAGCTCTGAACTGCGTCTTGCCCTCATGGGGGTGCTCAGTGAGGCTTATGAAGCAAGCAGCAGCGGCGAGTCGTCGAAACCGTCAAAGATGACCGGGTCAGACAGCAGCGCTGTCCTACCGGGAGACCTGAGCTTTGCGGTGCGAGACTTGTCAGAGGAAGAAATCGACAAGTGCATGGATCCAGACACACTTGAGGCGCTCGATTTCCTGAGACTGTCCTACACCACTCCACCAGAGTTGGCGTGCATAGTCACGCCGCTCCATCTCATGCACTACGACCGCATATTCAAGCTTCTCTTGCGCACCCTGAGAATGCTCTATGTCGTCAACCAGCTATACCGGGACACCAACTCGCGCTCAAATACGTGGTTTGAGGACAACGCATCGTACCGCTTTGTCCGCGAATCCCAGCACTTTGTCAGCAGTATTGCCTCCTACTTCCTGGACAGTGGTATCGCCCTTCCATGGCAGGCCTTTGACCGTCAATTGGAAAGCATTCGGGCTCAACTCAGCAAGTGTGATGCCCGTACTGCCGGAGACAAGGCGGCCGCCACGTTCAGTCCCACTCAGGTGCAAGACATGCACTCTTTGGTGCTGGAGCGAATCATGTTTTCGCTCTTCTTGCGAAAGCGTCAACAACCTCTGCTGAAACTGTTGGAGGAAATCTTCACCATTATCCTGGCCTACGCTAAGCGATCGAGATTACAAGCGCTGGGGAGGACGGACAAGGAGGAGGGGACAGACCACCAGTTCGACCCGGCGAAGCCGTATGCGGAGCTCAGGAAGAAGCTGCAAGTCTTTATTACGGTCTGCCGAGGCCTGTCTGAGAAAGCAAGGGGCGGTGGGAAGGGCAGTGGGAGGAGCATGAAGTCTGCGGGGGGTGGCGTGCTGGAGGAATCCGGGGTGGGCGACGATAGCTTGATTGCGCAGCTGGTGACCAAGTTGGACTTGGGAGGTTATTATTGTAGATACTGAGTTGGGCGGTTGGCAGGTCATAGACTAGACGTACGGGAACGAAATACATACACCCACTGTATGTCATGTATGCCTGGTGTCTGAAACAAGTTTCGAAGCCGCAGCGTTGAGGGAAAGCTCCACATATGTACATGTCGCAGCGTGCCCCGCTGTCTGGTTGGTCAAAGCTCCCCCTCAACGCGTGCAGACCGTCTGCCAGACGCGACGGCATTCAACGTCACATCTTCAACCAACCCACGGTCCTCCCAACACGCATTGGCTTCATGCCTAGAAGTCGCACCGCACCGCACCTCTGCATTAGAATTGCGCTGCTGTCTCGAGAGCAGAGAGACTCACTGGCTCACCATGTCGCGTCCAAGTACCGCGGCGCGCAGTCTGTCCTTGATGGAAGAGCTGGAAAAGCTTGAGCAATCCATCACGTTGACCTTGCAAGGTATGCGGCTGGGAAGCTGCCAGGACATTGGCCTAGCCACGTGCATATCTATATCTATATGTACATACATGTATTTGTGTATACATGTGTATACATACCCTTGTGCTGACCCCCTACACGGATAGAAATCGATCACAACTTTAGCAAGGCGCACCGAATCGTCACGACGAGCATTATCCCAGTGGTGGAGCAGTACGGGGAGCACTCTCGCGCTGTGTGGGAGGCATCCAAGGTACCCTTTACGCCATCTTGTTCGGGGCACACGCGCTCAAAAGAGAAGTGAAGGAAGAAAGAAGAAACACCGGCTGACTTGCTGGTCAAACAGTTCTGGAAACAGTTTTTCGAGGCCTCGGCCAATGTTTCCCTCTCCGGCTACGAAGAGCTTGCCAATGACGACGAAAGCAGTGTGATGGAGGACAGCACCGCGATGCAGGACGAGACGACTGCCGATTACACACGGGATCACGAAGACGCCACAGCAACGCCAGTGGCCAGGGACGCAACGATGCGTGAGGAAGAGTCGCTGTTTGATGACGCAGAACTTTCGGGTAGTACCCCTCGACTGCCGGCGACCAAGACCATCAGAGCGGACATGCCGGACCGGGACCGTGCCACGCCGTTTGACAGCATGAAGCGCGAGATGAGGAAGGAGGAGCAAGATACGACGGTGTTGCATGATGAGGAAGAAGAAGACTCGACGGTGCTGTTCGCGCAGCGAACGGCCCAGCTACCGGATATGTCTCTTACGCCGAGGGGTCGGCGGGATGAGCACACCGCTGAGCAGCGACAGTCGGCGAGACGGAGCAATAAAGATCCTCTGCTACATCGTGTCTTGGACAAGAATTACCGTGTGCAATCTACGCCACATAGACCGGCGATACGTATCTCGCCACTCAAAAAGGACAAGGACAAGGACAAGGGGAAAGAAAGAGCAATGGCGGCCTGGCAAGAGGATGATTCGTCCATGTCCTCGCCCGACATCGCACCTCCGACGTTGCGTAGCGAGGTCTTCATGTCGCCCTACAAGCTCATGGCGCGTCAGCGACTTGCCGCAGCTTCTCAGGGTCCCAGAACGCCGGGGGTGAGTGTGCAGACCCCGGCCCGGGGCCAGAAGATATCGCGGGACGTATTCGCATCCGCTGCGGGCGGCGCAGGCGATGCCGGTCCAAGCACCACAAGAGAAGACCTCGAGGGGGCAACAAAGTCACGGGGGAGACAAAAATACGAGATTGACTGGGATAGTGATGGGGATGGCGACGACGACGACTTGTACGCGGGTATGAGTCCTCCCAAGACGATTCAATTTGCGTTGCCGCCATCCAAGTTGCTACAAACACCCGGTGAGTGAAGAACTTTTTTTTTTTTTTTTTTTTTTTTTTTTAAAAAAAAAAAAAAAAATCCGAACCCCTCACGGCAGGTGATTGGGCCAGGAAAGCTAGGTAGTCCTTGAGAGAAATATGTTGGCTAACTTGTCTGGCTGTGACGCTGCAGCTCGAGAGGCGAGTCGGCGGATTGTGGACGACATTTTGATTGATGCGGGTGCGGAGCTGGAGTCGTCCGAGTATAGTCCGACGATGGTGAAGATGAATGCGGATATCTTGAATGATAGCTTTTAGGTCGGAGGCTGTTGGGGGAAACACGGCCTGGTGACTGTGATGCAGCGTGTATTGCAGATAGGAAAATAGTTGTGCCTGACGGCGTGGGATGGAAGTATGTCCGCGTAGTTTCGGCTCGGTTTCGGTAGGCGCGGCGTGGCAGGTGTTGTGTAGATGCATGTATATGTACATATGTGTATGTGTATGCCCATATACACAGATATGTAAATTAAATATATGTATATATAAAGTACCTACCTACCTAGGTATGTGTATAAACACATGTACTTGTTATACAGGTACATCTTCGACCAAACACCACTTAAACATGCCTCCACATCCTCCCCCACGCGTCCTATCCACCGCAAACACCTCTCCCTCTCGCACACGTCCGTCCCGACCGCCCACCTCCCACTCCCCCCGTCTGACTGACTCATCCGGTTAAGCCGCCCCAGATGACTCACCAGCACTACTTGCCCAGCAATGCAACGCAGTGCAAAATCAAAACAACGAATCCCATGTTACGTACAAAATATGGCATCGTGCGATCAGATCATGGTGGGAGCGTGGGCGTGGGCAGGGAGGCCCTCTTGCAACGTGGTCTGTCTGGTAGATGATGACGAGGCCTGTGACGAGGCCTGTGACGAGGCCTTGTTCTGGATTATGGGAGTGTTGACGGGTCATGCTTGCTACATGTTTTCTTTCTTTTCTTTTCCGTTTGTTTCTCTTTTGGCTTTCTATCGTTTCCGGTTTGTAAAGCTTTCTTTTATGCCGTTTCTTTTACTTATTTTATTTGTTTATTTCTTTTTTTTTCCGTGGTCTTTTTTTTATTATTATTCCCTGCTATTTGGTCCTGTTTGGCTGGATGGACGTTGCTGCATCTGGCGTGGTAGCTCATCTCATGCGCGGCAAACATTAGCGCAGGCCATCGAACAGACTTGAACAGACTTGGGGGCAAAAGGAAAAAAAAAACTGTTGGTCTGTCCTTGATGCCGAGGGGGGCTACGCGTTCTGCTCGGCACCAGGGAGATGGTTGGCACGGCCAGGAACGGCTTCCTCCCACGAATGGGTGGGTCGACGGTAAGAGATGGCTTTGGGGGGGAGTGCGGGACTAGGACTGCCCGATGGATTTTGATCACTTTATGGGTTTGGGTATGGGTATGGGTTTGGGGGTGTGCTGGGAGAGGGGGACTTGGGCATGAATCTAACCTTAGGGAATAGACCGTTTTTGGTGTTTGAAATGGTATTATGTCAAATGAGAGATCTCGATGAGTATGGGGGCGGGAATGAGAATAGGATGGAAATGGGAACGGGATACTCGTTGCTGGTGCAAGAGCTTTACAGTGAAATACCTAGCAGCACTACACCTTGGTTATGCAGTGTTCATCATCATATCATGTATTCGACCAAGACGGAAGAACAATCCTGTCACTTACACGCGTACGTAGGCGCGTACGCTCAATCGCAATTCCTGAATTAGGAATAAAAAACCATCTGCCCAATGGGGGGCTGTGCAAAATAGGAAGGGGAAAAAAAGAATTTAAACGAAAGAAAGAATTGCAAAGAGCAGAAAAACGGCACGCATCCGTCTGTCCGGCTGTCCCAACGGGGTGGCAAAACGAGTGGATGCCCGGTCGACCGGCAGAAGCACCGGTCAGGGATCCACATGTGCTCCGATCGAGAGCGCAGAGTTTTCTTCTTGTTTACACGTCAATGGATGGCTTGATGGGAGAGAGCGAGATGGATCCACTCACGGCGGCTGTGAAGGAGAAAAAAAGGGGAAGGGGGGGGGGGGGGGGGGGGGGGGGGGTGCTGCACGCCTGCGGGAAGCAGCGGCTGGCTTCGGTATGTTGTTGGTTGCAGGAATATGACACTGTGGCAGGCCAACAATAAACCCCCGAAAAAAAAAAGAGCGGGAGACTAAAAAAAAAAAAAAAAGGCAAGCTCAAAAGCAGTCCAGTCAGGGTCCCTAGAATTCCTCACCAGTGAACCACGAGGCACGGTGGGATGAGTTTTTCGCGGCCGTGACGTGGCCCGGCGTGATTTGACTATTACGTGGCAATGAAGCGCATTTGAGATTGGATGTGATGCACGTGAGTGAGCAAGTATCTTTTTACTTATTTCTTCTTTCCGTAACGTTCTTTATGTTTCGGTGTGAGGAGTTTTTCCTTTTGGAGAAAACATGGGAAAAGAAAACTAGTATCGTTGATTCGTATTCCTTGCTGAAATTCACCTACCTGCAATGTGTCATTTATTCCGGCCCTAAAATGGCCAGTTTTATTTTGTTTAGGTGCAAAAATTCACGGCAGCTGATGTGGCCGAGAAGCCTCCCCGTGTTTTCCTGCTCTGGGTATGCCGGACAGCCGAGTCGGAACATCGGGCTGTGCATCGCGAGGAAGAATGAATTGATGTTGCACGGCGTCGCGGTACGCTGCTGCTGTGAGATTGTGCACACATGCATGCATACAGCAGGAAAGCAGTGTGCACCCAGGCACAGCCAGCCGAATTGGCCAATCATGTGCTGTCCCGGCGGGTGTGCGGCATCAACTCGTTTCAATCTCCACGGTAGGCTCCACACGCGTGCCTCCCCACCCCCTTCCCCACTCCTCTGAGTGAATCATATTTTTTCTTATAGACACACCCTGCCGAGTTCCGTCTCATACCAGAACTCCGGAGTGGGCACACACGGCCATCGTAGCCGTCACCGACGATGGATCATGGCACAGAGCAGAGTCGGCAAGGAACGAGCAAGAAGTAGACGTCTGGTTTCTTTTTGCTTTCTTTGCTCCGTGGTATAAGTAGCCATCGTCAGTCCCTTCTTGGACGATCTGGTCTCCCCCTTTCTCTCTCATCATAATCAACAACCACATCCACTATTACATATAATACATACAAGTCAAGACAAACACGACAATACAATTCTACTCAATCCTATCTCCTTCAACTCTTTGCAAATCCACCACAATGAACCCCCACAACACCCGAATCCTGACCTGTGGCACCGCCTTCGATCCTCACGTCTTCGACCGAGCCACATCCAAAAAGGTCTATTCCGCCCTGCCCGGTTCGCGCCGCTGCTCGGCCGCGCCTACTCCCACCGAGAGCCGCCGCGCCTCGGCCGCCAGCTCCGTGGGCAGCGAAAAGAACAACATGGACAACAAGAACAACATGAACAACAAGAACAGCAAGGACATCAAAGACAGCAGGAACAGCAGAGACAAGAAGATGAAGTTTCCTCCGCTCATCATGCCCAGCTTTCGATCTGTCATGTAGGGGGTGCCGGTGTTACTTGAAAGTGGCACCCCGCGAGGATGAACACCGACCTTGCGGATAAACATGCATTCCTTTGGCATTGTTTTTTTATTTTCTTTTGTTTCTCCTTTACTCGATCGATATGTCTACATGGTCTTTGTGTGTTTTTCGTCCCCGCGGACGTGAAAGACGCGTTTCGACGGATATACTATGCATGGGAAATTGGGGTTGGGAAAAGTTGGAACCAAGCTGGCGCCGCTTGGATTTCTTTATTTTTTTTTTTTTGCTTGGCAAGGTCCTTGATATAGGAGAAAAGGCGTTGGGTAGTACGGAAAAGTTCTGCTTAGAAGAGATGGCATTGATACTTTTTTCGACTTTGTGTGCACCAACGTGTGTCTTTGAAAAGCATAATATAAATTGAACATATGTATTTTCTTCTTCTTCTTTTTTTTTTTTCAACATGATGGATTTAAACTTGATTACATTGGCCAAGTAAAGTACAAGACTGTGCAGGCGCTGAGTGCGGCGACCCACCAAAAGTGCCGTGCATGGCCCCACCTCCATGCTTATCGTTATCGATAACTCCGATCCGGTCTGCTCGTCAAAAAATTTCGAGCCGACCCCAAAAGGTCCTTGGCCGTCTGTCCGTCATGCCAGCCCGTGAGCAGCGCGCATGATCGCACACGAAGCGCGACCATGGAACAACTTCACAAACCGCATCGCAAGTCCAAGGAGAAGAAGAAGCACACGGGAGGTAAATACATAACCTTGGTCGTCTCGTCAACCACCACCGGCTAAACCGTTAGCTACGTACGTACTGACTGACTGACTGGTGGCCGCAGACCACAATCCCAAGGCTTTTGCCTTCTCCAAGCCCGGAAAGCTGCAAAAAGCCGCGGCGAGATCCCAAGATGTATGTCTTTTCTCATAGGTACCACCACTTGTCCATGAGACAGTAACACAGAGACTGACATTGGTTGCCCTCTTCTAGATTAAAGAACGACGTCTTCACGTGCCCCTCGTCGACCGGCTTCCTGATGAAGCTCCTCCCCGTCTCGTGGCCATCGTCGGGCCTCCCGGTGTCGGCAAGACCACGCTGCTCAAATCCATGGTCAGGCGATATGCCAAGGAGACCTTGTCAGATCCTCAGGGTCCCATCACGGTCGTTACGTCGAAAAAGCAGCGGTTGACATTCATTGAATGCCCCAATCAGCTGGAAGCCATGGTCGACATTGCCAAAATTGCCGATATCGTGCTGCTCATGATTGACGGCAACTTTGGCTTCGAGATGGAAACCATGGAGTTCCTCAACATCCTGGCCGCGACCGGCATGCCTGGAAACGTGTTTGGCATTCTGACGCATCTGGACCTGTTCCGCAAGCCTCAGGCCTTGAAGGATGCCAAGAAGAGATTGAAACGAAGACTTTGGACCGAGTTGTACCAGGGCGCGCACTTGTTCTATCTCTCTGGAGTCATGAATGGTCGATATCCGGACCGTGAGATTCACAACCTTTCTCGATTCGTATCCGTCATGAAAAACCCGCGGCCGCTCGTCTGGCGCAACAATCATCCGTACGCAATCGTCGACAGCTTTCGCGACATTACGCACCCGACAAAGATTGAAGAAGACCCCAAGTGTGATCGATCAATCGTTTTGTCAGGCTATCTCCGAGGCACGAATTTTGCATCACAGGGGCAGCGAGTCCACGTGGCGGGGTTGGGAGATTTCACAGTAGCGAATATCGAGGTCCTGCCGGATCCTTGTCCTACCCCGTCCATGGAGCAAGCTCTGGCAAAAATCACGGGCAAGACTGGACGACGACGATTGGACGAGAAGGAAAAAAAGTTGCATGCCCCCATGTCAGATCGGAGTGGTTTGAAGATTGACGGTGATGCCATTTGGATCACGAGAGAAAAGGGCTTCAGTTTCAACAAGGATGCAGAGGATGTGGAGAGGGGCGAGGGAGAAGAAATGATTGTTGGCCTGCAGGGTGAACGACGACTGCTTGGTCAAATGGAGGAGGGTGTACAACTCTTCTCCGGTGGGCAGAAGATCAACGACGTTGCCGAGATTGAAGACACCGGGCGGAAAACCCAACGGCGTGCTCGAATTGCCGAGCGTGATGAGGACGAGAATGACGACATGGCTGATGGTGGTCAAGGCGAAGATGATGATGATGATGATGAGGGTTTCGTAAGCGGAAGTGGTGGTGATGATGATGATGACGACGACGATGATGGTGGTGGTGGTGACCATTCGGACGGAGAGATGGAATTTGACGAAGGCAAAATGGGCAAAATGTTCCGCAAGAGTGCCGACAAGTCTAATGGAGAAGACGATGTCGCATTTGCCGATAGCGATTCCGACCTCGGATCACTATCGGGCGAGGAGGACGATGACGAGGACGAGGACAACATGGAGTTTGACTCTGATGATGATGAAGAAGCTGCTGCCTTGCGGTGGAAGGATGACCTGGCTGGACGAGCCCTCAAGCTACATGGCAAACGACGGACATTCCACACAGGAGACCTAGCCAGATACATCTATGATGGATCCATGACACCACAAGAAGTTCTAAAACGGTGGAGAGGAGAAGATGAAGCGTCTGAAGAGGAAAACATTGAAGAGTCAGACGATGAGGAGGACTTTTTCAAGAAGTCGTCACAGGAAAAAGAAGACTCGACCGAGGACCGTTCAATACCGCTATATGACTACGAGGACTTGGCAGCCAAATGGGCCGAGCGAGACAACATTGAGGCTTTGCGCCAAAAGTTTACAAGCACGGATCTAGGCGGCGGCGATGGCGACGATGAGGAAGACGACTTTGATGGATTTGGCGAGGATGACGATGAGATTGACGATGGTGACGATGACGATGACGAAGGAGATGGTGTCTTCCAAGATCTGGAAGCTGATGAGGCAGAAGAGGCAGAGGAGACGCAAGTAGAGTCAGCAAACGACATTGCGGCGGAGCGAGAAAAGAATGCCAAGCGCAAAGCCGAACTGAAGCAGCGCTTTGAAGAAGAAGATCGAGAGGGCTTCCTCAACGACAAGGCCAACGCGCGCCGAGAAGGCGGCGACATTCAAGAATACGGCGAAGACGACTGGTACGATGCGCAAAAGGCCATGATCCAGAAGCAGCTCGACATCAACAAGGAGGAGTTTGAGACTCTGGATGAGCGGCAGCGCGTGGCCGTCGAGGGCTACCGGGCGGGCAAATACGCCAAGATGGTGCTCGAGGGCGTGCCGGCCGAGTTTGTATCCAAGTTCAACGCGCGACTGCCCGTCGTGGTCGGCGGGTTGACGCCGACCGAAGACCGCTGGGGGTTTGTGCAGGTGCGCATCAAGCGGCACCGGTGGCACAAGAAGATTCTCAAGACCAACGACCCTCTCATCCTGTCGCTGGGCTGGCGACGCTTCCAGACGATGCCCATCTACAGCACGACGGATTCGCGCACGCGCAACCGCATGCTCAAGTACTCGCCCGAGCACATGCACTGCTTTGCCACGGTCTACGCGCCGCTCATTGCGCCCAACACGGGCTTTGTGTGCTTCAACTCGTTCTCGCCCTCCAACGCGGGCTTCCGCATCGCCGCCACCGGCACCGTGCTCAGCGTGGACGAGTCGACCGAGATTGTCAAGAAGCTCAAACTCACGGGCACGCCGTACAAGATTTTCAAGAACACGGCCTTTATCAAGGACATGTTCAACTCGTCTCTCGAAATCGCCAAGTTTGAGGGCGCCTCCATCAAGACCGTCTCGGGCATCCGCGGGCAGATCAAGCGCGCGCTGTCGAAACCAGAGGGCCACTTCCGCGCCACCTTTGAGGACAAGATCCTCCTCAGCGACATTGTCTTCCTGCGCGCCTGGTACCCCATCAAGCCGCACCGCTTCTACAACCCGGCCACCAACCTCATCGGCTGGCAGCCCATGCGTCTGACGGGCCAGGTGCGCCGCGACCAAGACATGACGGCGCCGCAGCCCAAAAACAGCCAGTACCGCAAGATTGAGCGCCAGACCAGACACTTCAACGCGCTGCGGGTGCCGCGCGCGCTGGCCGCCCAGCTGCCCTACAAGTCGCAGATCACCACGACCAAGAAGCAGAAGCACGAGACGTACATGCAGAAACGGGCCGTGGTGCTGCCCCGCAACTCGGACGAGAAGAAGGCCCGCGCCGTCATGCAGCAGCTTCTGACGGTGCGCAACGACGCCGCCGCCAAGAGACGCGCCAAAAAGGCCGAGAACCACGCTGCGTTCAAGAAGAAGCTTGCCGAGAGCGAGGAGAAGAAGGAGGCGCGGGAGAAGAAGGAGTCCAAGGAGTTTTGGCGGAAAAATGGAAGAAAGAGGGGTACTGCGGAGGATGGGGGTGGTGGTGGTGGTGGGGGGAAGAGGAGGAGGTGAACAGGGGAGGGGGGGGTTTGGTTTGGTTGAGAGTCATGTATAGATAGATGCCTTTCGAGGTTGTATATTCTACTATTTTCGCATGGTGGTTAAATGGCGGAGATGGGTGGTCCCGCATATGTTTGGTGTTGACGTCTTGATTTTTTGATTTTTTTTATATTCATATTATTTTTTATTTTTTATTTATTTCTATTTTTACATGCACACGCAAGGCGCATCCCAAACATGATCCATTCCATACAAAGCTCAAGAAATGTCTGTTCTGGCCCTACCTGGACGGCAGCTGCCCTGCCTCCTATTCGTAGTCATGATGAGAGGGTAGAAGACCTTTGGGCAGATTTCGGGGAGTGCTGCTGTTGTGAACTGCCACTATATATGCACCTCTATATCTTGCAGGAATGCGTGATAATATTGTTAGATTATCGATGATCTAAACTCTATTCTAGATTACTAGTAAATTATATACAAAGGAAAATAAATAGTAAATAATGCGCATCGCACTAGCCCTTGCCTAGTGTAGCATTATTATAATTTATATATTAACCTAACTTTACCTATACACTATATATAATACACCCTTTAATTAGAGTATTTAAGGCTAGTAATAAAGGCTTTAATTGCTAATTTATAGTATAAAAGAGAAAGTAAGGTTAAAAGTAAAGTAAGTTTATATAACTTACTATAAAGCTTAAGATATTTAATTTCTTATAGCTAACTTTAAATTTCTTTCTTTTTCTTCCTTCTTTATAAGTAAATTTTTATATAACTAACCTTATTTTTTAAATACTATTAATACTACTAACCTATAATGCCTTTAAAATTTAAAAAAGTTATTTAAAAAGACTCTTAATAAAAGCTCTCTCTTAGCCTTAAGCCTAAGGTTTTATAAAATAAATCTTCTAAGATTTATTTTAATTTTAATAAGGGTTATAATACTAATAATTCTTTTTTTTCTCCCTTCCCCCTCCTTAAGCTATTAATAACTTTATAATAGTTATTAATAAGTAAAAAGCCTTTACCTAAAGAGATAAGTAAGTAAAGTAAAAGTAAAGCTTTAAAAAGCTTAACCTAATAGGTATAAACTATATATACCTTTATAAGCATTCTCTTAATTAATTAAATATACTAATAACTTAAAAGCTTTAGACTCTAAATATTTATAGTATATAAAAGCATATTCCCTACTTAAAATATATTAAAGCTACTATTATAAGTAAGGGTAATAGTAAGAGATACTATAAGAGTAATACTAACTACTCTTTAAAATACTTCTTATATAAATTAAGTAATTATTATTATAATAACTTATATATTATATTAGTCTTTATTACTAAGTAAATGCTAATAGTATAAAACTATAACTTTAAAGTAAGCCTTTTTTAATTTAATTTATAGCTTTTTTTTATTATATTAATACTTAGCACCCTTTAAATATATAATTAGTGCTATTAAGCATTAAAACTATAAATTAAACTCCTTACTAAGTTAGAATTAGTATATAAAGAGGTTATACCTTATATTAAGGCTACTTTTACTACTTAAAGCACTATAATAGTAAAAAGAAAAGCTTATATTATTACTTTAATAGCTAAGTTAAAGAAAGTTATTAAAAAATATATTTAAATATTATATAATATAGTATTTAGCGTTTAAAGTATTATTATTTTATTTTTTAATATTTTATTTACCTTTATAGCGCTTTTATAGTATAAGGGGAGAGCTTTTATATAATTATTTAAAGTAATATACTTAATGCCCCCCTTTTTATATACTTATTATATTTATAACTATACTAATAATTATTATTTTAAATAGTATATATATTATAATTAACCTTAGCACTTTTTAGCTCTTTATAAGTATAGGTAGTGTATATATATTTATTAATCTAAGCATTTCTCTAAAGCATTTAAATTACTACTAAGTAAGGGCCTTTATAAACCTATTAGCTAGTATTTCTACTATTAGTAAATAATTTATTTTAAAGCTTTTATATTTATATTTCTACTTTAGCTATATATTATATATATTAATATAGTGTAAATATATATTAAAACGTTTACTCTTATTAAAAATAAGGCAAATTATTTATTAGTTATTATAGCTTATAACCTAATCCTTATAAGTATTAAACCTAATATTTTTAAAAAGCTACTATAGCTTTATAATCTTTTTAGTAGTTTACTATAAAGTAAGTAGCTTTACCTTAGTAGTAAAGCTTATTATAGTAAATTAGTGCATTACTTTCTATATAATTAAACTGCTAAAGAGAGTTATAAAGTATCCCTATAAAAACCTTTATATAATTATATTATTTATAAAAGAGGCATTACTAATAATTTATATTATATACATTTCTCTTACACCTTTAAAGCTTAAAGTAAGGTATTTTATTAGGACTAAATATTTAATTACTTAGTTTACTACTTTTATATACTTTAGAGTAAAGTTTATAAAGTATTATAAAAGCTTAGCTATAGTAAATATAATATTAAATCTTATTATAATAGCTATATATAGAATTAACTCTATTTTTTCTTAATAAGCTTTTATAAATACTTTTTTAGCTTACCCTTTATACTTTTAATACTTAATAATAAGGATTAGTATAGTAAGAAAGCTACCTTTCTTTACTTAATTAAATTTTTTATTAATCTTATTTATATATACCTTATAGCTTAGATAAATCCTATAATTTTCTCTATTATAAATTACTTAAATGCCTAGAAAGAAGCGCGCCTTACCTTTATTATTTAGCTTATATATACTCTTTAGTTTTATAATTACTTTATCTACCTTTTTTAATTAATCCTTATAAAAAGCTATAATAATATTATTTATAAAGAATATAAAGAATATATTATATACTTTTAAATAAAATAAATAAAGCTCCTTTAGGCTTAGAATAAGCCTAAGTTCTTTTAAATAATTGCTTAGCTCTTTAAACTATAGCTAAGGTAAGTCTTTTAGTTTATAAAGTGCCTTAAGTAATTCTATATATTTATTTAGCACTTTATAACCTTTTAATAGCTTATATATTACTAGTATTTTATTTATACCTTAAGCTATATATAAAAATGTATTTTTTATATTAAATTATTTTATCTTAAAATTAAACCTTATAGTAAGTATAATAAAGATTCTAAATATATACACTATAAGCATTATTATATAGGTTTATTTAATTATTAACTTCTTTTAAAGGTCTTCTCTTATATAAATTTAGGCTTTATACCTTTTTAGTACTTCTTTTTTATTAAATTTATAGTTAAATACCTACTTTAATAGTAAAGGTTATAATCTTATTACTATTTACTTTATTTACTTTTATATACCTCTTTCTTTAAGCTTTATAATCTTTTTTTTTATTACTTTAATTTATTAATCTTTTATAATATAATTAATAGCTTCCCTATAGTTCTTAGGAGGCTTTATTAAATTAAACTAATAGATAGCATTATACTTTACCTTATTACTTAAATATACTTTATTTAGGTAGTTACACTAAATATCTATTATAGTAAATATAGTCTTTATACTTTAAAAGTTATAGTTTTTTTCTTCTAGCTAATTAAGCCTTAAAAATAATATTAAATTCTATAAGTAATTAATAAGGTAATAGTTAGGCTATCTCTTTCTTAAAATATTCTAATTTTAAATCTATCCCTTACTTTCTCTTTTTTAAATATAAGTACTTCTATATAGTAATGCTATTAATTAAAAGCTTTTATTATCCCTTAGGTTTTACTTATTTATAGAGTTTAGTGCCTTTAGTAAGTTATTTAAATAGATAGCTAATTTATTAAAGCCTTATAAAGTATTTTCTTAATATAAAAACTACTCTATTAATTAATTTAAAGCATTAAGTTCTTTAATTATCTAATTTATTATTTTACCTTCTATAGTAAGTGTATTTTTATTGCCTTAGTTTTATATATTTTATTTTAGAATATTAGAACTAACTAAGCCTTCTTAGCTTTTATTAAGGCTTTTATAGCTTTTATAACTAAAGCTTAAAAGAGCTTCTTTATAGTAAGAGCTTTATATAGCTTCTTCCTTAACCTTAAGAGTTACTTAAGGAGTTTAAAGTTTTTAATATTATATTAAAAAATATATTAATTTCTATATATCCTTTTTTTTTATAATTAAGAATGCTTTTACCCTTAACTTTAAAGTCTTTAATAATATTATTACTACCTATAGTAGTCTTTTAATTAGTAATATAAAAAGATTAACTTTTTTATTTAATTCTATATTTATTTAAAGAGCTTAGAATTAAGCTTTAAGCTTACTAACTAGCTATATATTTATACTTTCTTTCCTTATATTATAGAATATTTTTTTATTAAATATTATATTCCTTATTATTATTACCTTTCTTAGTAAGGGGATTTAAATTTAATATATATTTAAAGCTATATAGCCTACTAAATATTTAATATATCCCTTAGGGCTTATTTTATAGTATTATTAATTATAATTAGCCTTATAGTCCTTAGTTATAGAATATATATAGTAGCTATATATATATAAACTACTTTAATTTAGCTTTAAGTCTACTATAAGCTTTTTTATTAGTAAATAAGTATTATTATAAAACTAGCTTTTAAGTACTTTAATAAGTGTTTTTTACTTAAGCTACTATATTAAATTTATATTATAAATATAGGTAGTAGCCTATATACTTTTTAACTATAGATTTACTAAAAGCCTTATACTTATAAGTATTATAATAAACTTTATAGTAATTATTTAGTTTACTTTTTTTATAGCTTTATTTAGCTTATAAGTATATAAGGAAGGGCTCTTTAATTCTATGCCTTTAGAGCATACCTAAGCTTAGAATACTATAAGGCCTTTCTTTAATATAATAGCTTTTTTATTATCTTACTTATATTATATAATTAAAAGGCTAAATTAGTATACTACTTACTATTTAAAGTAAACTAATATATTAAAAATAGTCTTAAGGGTCTTATTAAGTAGTATATATACTTATATTATCTTACTATACTTATCTTTAAAAATAAGTAGCTACTTTATACTATTAAAGCTCTTTAAATAGTTTTAAAAATCCTAGTAAACTCTTTAAAAAGGTCTTAAAGACCTCCTTTTTAGTAGCCTTTTTAAGATTACTTATTTAGTATATATAAATATATAGGCTTTATACTCTTTACACTCTATTCCTTAGATTTATACTTTTCTTATATATATTATAAGCTTACTAAGTATATCTTTACTAAAGTGCCTAGAATATAAATACTAAAGGACTTCTTTATTAGTTTATAGTAAGCTTAGGCTCTTACTAGAATACTAATGCTATAAGCTTTATATATATATATTTATTAATTTAATTATTATAAATAATATTAGTAGTAAGTATAAAGTTACCTTTAAAGGGATTTTTAAGTAGTTATAAAGAGGTTTATATTTAAAAAAAATAATATTATACTTTCTAACTAATTTAATAAGCACTATACTTTATTTTATAGTTTTAAAGTATAAAGAGCTATTAGTATTATAATACTAAATACCCTTTTTAAAAAGTTAGCTTTTAAATATAATATTTATATAAAACCTTTCTATAACTACTATATTTTATAATATAAGGTCCTTAGTTTAAGCACTATTTATATTATTTAAAATCTTCTTAAGTATATATATACCTTTTTTAATAATTTAGAAAGTAGTTATACTTACCTTAAAATAGTTATTTTTAGTAGCTTTAAATATACTAAGCTTAAGGAGACTAATATTATTAACTATATATATTACACTATAGTTATTAAAGAGTATACTCTTTAAAAGTATATACTTCTTAGAATTAAAAGTTATAAAGATTTCCTTTAGTAATTTCTCTATACTTATAAGGTCTAAATTAAGAATAATAGCTAAGATATCTCTAGGGAAATTATTATTAAGAGCTTTTATAGCTATATCCTTCTATCTATATTTATTAATAGTTATATATAGCTTAGTTTATTAAAAGCTTTTATAGCATTTCTTAATAGCTTTTACTACTTTTTCTTATAAAGAGAATTAAAGGTTAGTTTTATTTTCTATTATAGCTTAATAAAGCTTTTTATACTTTTATAGCTTTTAATAATAAAGGTTCTTTCTTTTATATAGATAATTAATAACTTAGCTCTTTTCTTTATTTAAACTCTAGCTTTTTTCTTTTTTATTAAAGTATACACTAAGTGTAATATAAACTCCCTTTTTACCTATAGGCTTAAAGGTTTTTATAGCTTTATAGTATTTAATAAATTTATTAGTAATACTTATAAGTATAAATTTCTTTAGAAAAGTATTAAGGTATTTTATAAGTTTAATAAGCTTAGCTTTTACTTAGGTAAGCTTAAAGTATATACTAATAGCCTAAATAAAATTATAAATTATATTTAAGCCTTAGATTTTATTAATTTTATAGTACTTAGCTTATTTATAAAGTATATTCTAATTAGTAATTTATTTTTCTAGCTAAGTATTAGCACACTTAGCCTTTTAAAGTAAAGCATTATAAAGCATTAAAACCTTTACTTAGGTAATTATTTTTCCTAATAAGAATCTTCTCTTTAAATACTTTATAAGCTTTTATAAAGAGAGTGTCTCCTTACTAATCTCTTTTTTTATAGCCCTAATTGCTAAAGAGTAAGTATTTAGCTTTATTATATTTAAAATCTAAATATATAAAGCTTATTTATAATTTATAAAAGCTTTATACTTTTTATAGTTATACTTATACTTAAAAGTAAAATATATAATAGTATTTTATATTATAGCTTTATACCCTACTATAGTATATTTTACTATATATTTAAAGTGCTTTTTTAAGGTTACTCTCTTTAGTATAATTAAAAGGTTAGAGTCCTTCTCTAGAAGCTTAAAATTAATTAAATATTAAATATATTATTTATTTACTACTTACTATAAAGCTTTTATTTAATTATTTTAATGCTTAAAGAATAAAAGCTTTATAGTAATTACTAGGGACTTTACTATAAAACCTTTAAATAAATTTATTTTATAAAATAAGGAAAAAGAATTAATAAAAAAAGTAAAAAAAGCTTTAAATATATATATTTAATAATATAAATATATAATATAAGTTATAGGGAGTCTCTTTAACTTCCTTCTAGGCTTATAACTTTTATAGAAATATATAATAATATTATTAAATTATTAATAATTTAAACTCTATTTTAGATTACTAGTAAATTATATATAAAGGAAAATAAATAGTAGATAGTGCGCATTACACTAGCCCTCGCCTAGCGTAGCATTACTATAATCCGCGCATTAACCTAACTCCACCTATGCGCTGCGTGCAACACTATATATGTCCATTATGCATGTCAATATGTACTCAGGTATGATGTAACATATGTACTATGTACATATAGTGTATGTATAAGTCGGTATGTACACACACTCGGCCGACGAAGCCACTGCCGGGCACGACTCTATCGTGCCGAATTGCTGCCCGGTCTTGTGATGCATTGTCCACGTACTGTTGTATTCGTAAAAGAATTGAATTTTATTTTCATCAATGTTGTTTTTGATATATTAAAATACATTAACAAAAAAAAAAAAAAAGTCAACTAGTCTCCCCGTACATACACTTTCCCTACACCCGCATCGGACCACCACCGTTCTTACTTTACTGTCCAAAGTCCCCATCTTATTTAACTAGTATCAAACACATTGCAGCATCTCCTCGCGACACCCACCATTTCTTCTGTCCCCACACATACGTTGATTGCTACGAGACAACGGGATCATATCTCTATATATAGAAAAATACAGCTCAGCAATGGAGAGAAGAAAAAATCCGCAGCGGCGGGGAAGACCCCCCCCCACAGTCATGACTTGCCCGTGACCTTGATGCGTCCGTCCACGCAGGGCGACACGACAGGCAATCCCGTGGCGGCATGTCGTCGCGATATGACGGCCCTCTGCGCGCGATGTATCCCCCCCGGGTTGACTCCCACGAGGGAAGCGCCGCCGTCGCTGTTGTCCGGCGCGGCTGCCCCTGCCGGAGCTTTGAAAACAGAGAGCAGGAGGTTGGTGTCCGTCATGGCGGCCTCGGCGTCGAGGAGGCTGTCCGAGCGGTGGAAGCAGGAGTAGCCGTCGAAGCCTGATGCTATGAACTCGACCATGGCGACCGTGTATGAGCATTCGGGGCGCACATCTGCGGCCGTGCTGTTTCCAGAGGGCACATGCTGCATGCTGCGTACTCGCGAGCCCTCGGGACGGGTCCAGTCCACCGTCATGCGCAGGCCCGATACCTGCAGAAAGCGTCCATCGGTGTGGGCGTCGGAGACGGAATTCTCGAGCGCCTCGGCGAGGACGTCTCCGCTGATGCGTCTGACCACAATGGCATTGTCAAAGGGGTTGATGTCGATCATGTCCCGGACCAGGAGCGGCTCGTCGCGTCCCGGGTGGATGATCCTGTCGCAGCGGATGCCTCCGCTGTTCACCAGGGCAATGTCCGTGTCGTAGTAGGCGCGGACCATGTCGGCGAGCATGTTGCCGAGGTTGGCTTCTCGGCCTCGCACCACAGAGGATCTGCCTTCTAGGGGTACGTCTGTCATGACGAGTGGGTTGGTGACCACCTTGGCCAGCCTGGCTTGGATGTCTGTCATGACTTGCACGGCAGTGGGACACATGGGAATCTGGTTGTAGTTTGACAGTGCTTTGATATCGGGGACTTGCGTGACTGCGTGATGTATCAGTTGGTGTTAGTCATATATCTGGGCGCATGTTTCGGAACGGAAGCCAAGAGGAAATTATTAACTTGTGAAAAAAAAAGGAAAGAATAATAAAAAAACAGAGTGGAGGGGGGAGAAAATAGGAGCTAGGAATCAAAAGAAATGCAAAGTAATTAGGGCAGTTCCTCAACACTTACGAGTCGTGTTCAATACCGATACCCTGCCATCAGCATCTTTCCCAACCCTGAGCCGCACAACAGACAAGCCTTTCCAATCCGTGCCGCTCTTGACAATACGCACGTCACCCGAGGCAGATATCAAACCGCCAGCGCCGGCGCCATCCCCCACGGGACGCAAGCTCTCCCACGCCACGCTCGGATCGGTGTCCGAGTCCGTGGACGCTCTCTGGACGACATCATGATCATGGCCACCCAGCAGCAAGTCGATCCTCTCGCTGCCCGTCTGCGTCTTCTTCAGCACGGCCATGTCCTCGGCCAGGCGCATATGTGTCAATGCGATGACGACATGGCAGTTTTCGCACTCCCGCAGGTGACGCGCCGTGGTATGCGCAAATGCGGGGGGATCTTTGATGTCGCAGGGGGGTAATGGCAGGCAATTCGATGGCCAGTCGCTAGGAGGAGGTATTATGAGTAAGTAGAAGATAGGAAGAAGAAGAAAAGAAAAAGAAGTTCAAGGGAAAAAAGGGGGGGGGGGGGGGGAGAAAAAGTATCAAAATCAGACAAAGCACCAAAACCAAAACACCAAAACCAGTCACCCAAGCCAACCAACTTACCTCCCAGCCAACCCAAAAAACCCAACCCGCACCCCATCCACCTCCCGAACAACATATTCCCGCGCCCGAGCCAACAGCCCAGCGCATGCCGCATCACCACCGTCATCACCATCCCCCTCCCGACGCAACACATTCGCCAACGTCCACGGAAAAGCAGTCCCGTCCGACAACTCGGCCAGACGCCGCTCCCCAAAATCAAAATCATGGTTCCCATAGCACGCCACGTCGATCTTCATGGCGTTCAGCACCTCGGGCATGTGTCCGCCCCGAAAGACGGATGCCTCCAACGAGGGGGAGAAGGCGTCGCCGCTGAAGACCCGAAGGAGGTTGTTGGGAGGGGGGCCGACTTGCCCGGGGGTGAGGTGGTGGGGGTTGGTCATGATGGAGGCGAAGCGTGCGACATGGTTGATGTCGGAGACGTGGTACTAGGTGGGGGGGTTTGTTAGCAGACAGGAAAAACTGGCAGGAGACAGAAAAAAGGAAATAGGAAAAAAAAAAAAAAAAAAAAGCAGCGTGTGATGGGGGTTGGTTTTCGAAAGAGGGGGTTTACTGGTAAAAAGTTCATGGGACATACCACGTCATTGAAATGCACGAGTGTAATGTCTCGTGTGCGGCTCATGATGGTGTTGGAGATGGTGTGAGAAACGTGCCGGTGCAAGACATGCAATCACCATTGGTATGTTTTGCGTTTGAAGTTTCTTTAACATTGTGGCAGTGAAAAGCAATACACGTGGCATTGGTGATGCCTACATACCTACATACCTGCCTAACGGGTCAGGAAAAGGATGCTGGTTGTTTCATGTTAACATCGTAGTCACTGTATGAGTTTTGCTGGCTATAACGACCCAGGTAGGTAGTTATACTGGACGGCTGGTCTGGTTTAAATGTGCTCAGCACGTCTGAATACCTACCCAACTGGGCAACGGCAACGTACATATGTAGGAATGTACGAACCTAGTACTTACTAGGTACTTTCTTGCATGTGCAGTGATGCCATATCGGACCACATACTACTTGCCAAGTCTTCAGAGACAGCTCACTATATATATAATGTGCAAGAGATAAACCGGTCAACATAGCTTTGAGTGCCTTGTTGCTTTCCGGGAACAACAAAAACATAGCCAGCTTTCAAAAAGAACATGGACGCAACAATATTCAGGACGTCAACTTATGCCTTGTTTTCTTTCAGCTTGTTGTTTGTTTCCCCTTCCTAATGATCCCAAACTTGTTGTGACTTACAATCTCATAATTCTTGAATTTTAAAGTAGTAATCAGCGGCGGGATTAAGTATTTTACATCCACCAGGGCAGGAGATGATACTTGTTGACAAAACAACGAAACACATGACATTCCAACAAACCCTTCGCCCTACAATCTTTGTCACGGAAACCTGGCTCCAAAGCATCATCGCCTCACCCAACACTCCTACGCCCCCTTTTATTTGCTTTCATCTCATTACGCGTGGAATTTGTTGTAATGAGCCACCTAGGAAGCAATCAAGGGCTCCGCCTCGAGGTTATCGGGCTCGGTAGGGACTGGACCCTCAGGCTCAGCAACCTTCTTCAATTCGGGCTCCTCAGTAGGGGCCACGGGAAACTCGGGCTGCTTGACCGGGGCAGCAGAAGTAGGCTGCTTAGGAGAAGAAACAGGCGGGGGGGAGGCGACGCCACGACCACGCAGCATCTCCTGAACCTTTCCGGTATAATCACCAGCATATTGCTTGCTCATGGCGGCAATGTGATCGGCTTGCTTCTGAGCAACGCTGCGAACTTGAGCAGTCTGAGCATTAATGGCTTCAGAAGCGTTCTTCAAGTGGTGATCGATGAGCTCCTGGTTGGTGGTGTAGATTAGGGGCACGAAGAAGGCGACCGTGGTGGCAAGAATGGCGAGACCCCAGTACGGTACGAGCTTGACGAGGTGATATGAAAGGAAGGCAGTAACGCAGACCTATACAGTTTCAATGGGTCAGCATCAACAAAAAACAATTGCTTATTTTCCTCTCCTTTTCTTTCTCCCTTATTCCTTCCTTTTTCTTTCTTTTTTTTTTTGCATTTTTCAACGAGAGATGAGCTTACAGCTGCAGAGGCACCAATATTCTCCACAAACAGAATTCTCTGCGCTTCAATGACAAAAAAATTGATAAGCTCGTGGACGTCGCCGATAAACTTGTCGAGAGTAGCTCGCGAAACGGTGTGGTATCGACGGGGGCGCATCTGAGTGGCCAAACCATGATTAAGGACGGCCTTGCCCGCAACTTCGGCGGCGACAGTCACGGACAGAGCCATGGAAGACAGCTTCAAAGCCCAGCGGATCACATCGAGGTATCTAGCCACAAAGATGAAGGAGATGATTGAAGCGTATGCGATGGCGGAGGCACCTTGACGAGGTAATGTATGTCAGTGGCCTGTCTTTTCCACCGTTTTTTTTTTTTTTTTTCATTTTTCCTTTTTGTGCGCGGCGTGTCGATTCGATGCATCACTTACGAGGGTTCTTCCATGACAAGAGCTCGGAGAAGAAAGAGTGGTAGTGCGTCAAAGGCTGACCGGTGGCAGCTGGATTGACGGGAGTCCTGCGAGAGGCAGCAAGGTTGGAAAACTCAGTCTGAGTCTTCATCTGTTGCTCCTTTACATTTTGAGCGACGGGGCCTGTTCATAGGTGACGAGACGGATTAGCCTTGGTGGACGACGGACAAAACTAACTGGACGCTGGCACGGTTCGGCATCGAGCTGTCGTCGAAGGAGCTTACCATTCGTTACGGAGTCATAGGCGGCATTGGCATCTGCAAAAATCGAGTAAGAATCTGATGTCATCGCGATCGTAGGAGCTGGGTGAGGTGGTCACATGTCAAGGTACTGTATAGCCCGGATTAGCGGCTTGCACACGACGTGAAAGGGCAAGGCGGCCGTGCCGACGAGAAAACGGATTGTAGAACGAACCTTACTGTCTTTGGTGATGTCCAGAAGAGAAGCACCGTTGGGAGCGGTATCAGCCATGGCGATAATCGTTAAAGATGCAGATTTGGTGTAGTTTTTGCAGTATTTTGGAAATATGTGTTCTTTTTATTTTCCTCTCTCGTGGAGGAGTTGGACAGGGGTTAGGTCGCAAGTTTTTGGTATCTAGGGGGGGGGGGGAGGAAGTGGGCCAAGACGTCAGCAAAAAAAGCCCAAAGCTTGGTTGGAATCGGGCACGCGAGCCACCAAGGATCGAATTAGGTGGAGAGATGAGATGCAGTCTGCAGTTTGTACACAGGCGCAGCAGAGAAGTCAGAAGGCCACGAAGAAGAATGGGAAATAGGCAAACAATGGAAAAGGGCAGTGTTGTTGTACCTGTGAGGAGCGCCAGCGATGTGCAGCCTGGTTGTTTTGGCAAGATTGAATTGTGTTTTTGAGGGGAAGAAATGAAAGAGCTGGGGAGAAGTCGGAGGAAGACGTCGGAGGCAGGAACAAGGACACGGACAGGGAGAACAGCAAGGACAGAGAGGCGCACAGAGTGGATGCACAGAGTGGGAAGCTGGCAGATAACAGGGAAATGGATGACGGAAGACGGAAGACGGAAGACGAATGGATGGACAGATGGATGGCTGGGACGAGAATCAGGTTGCGAGGACCACCACCAGAGTCCAGCCAGAGTGCATCGCCGCCTCCTGCACCTGCCTGCACCTGCCTGCACCTGCCTGCACCTGCCTGCACCTGCGCCTCGGCACTCCACCACACCCAACAAACAGCTCCAACCACTCCAACGTGTACCAGACCGATCAACCAATTCCAGGCCGATTCAATCGACCGACTCTCAATTATTCATTCATCCTAGACTGTCCCCCGTGAACCGCAGCCGCCGCTCAAGCAATGAGGCAAACAAGCTTCACGCGCCGCACATCCGCACATGGCCCTAGCTTTATCCGCTTATCTGCATCCCGAATAGGCCGGAGCTAAATCTCGTTCGTGTGTGTTTTTCATGTGCGCAACGTCAAAGAACCAAAAAAGAAACAGGACTTTGGTTGGCGGGGCCCCTTCATCCTCTTATCAACCAGACCAGTGGGACGCGTTTCAAACCTCCTCCTCCCCAGCCCGCTGAGAAAGAAAAGCCTTGCAGTTGCATCCTCTCCAGGCCCCTTGTCATTTTTACAGAGCTGCGTGTGGCTGCGAAACTGTACACTGTGCAGCCTTTTATTTTAATCTTGTCTATTTTTGCCAACAACTCGCAACCTACCCTGCTGGGGTTTCACGGATCCTTTGATGGAGCCCTTCCGCCCTTCCGCCCTTCCGCCCCCCTTCGGCTCCCTTCCGCCGAGGTGACATGCACATGACGACTTGGATGAGCTGCGAGTCTTTGGGTGGCGCCTTCGGGACTGCTGATGCTCCATTGAATGACTGAATGCGTTTTTACTGCTTGCTTTTCACTATTTTCCTTCTTCCGATAGAAGAATAGAAGAACAGAAGAACAGAAGAACAGAAGAACAGAAGAACAGAAGAACAGAAGAACAGAAGAACAGAAGAACAGAAGAACAGAAGAACAGAAGAACAACAAAAAACCTGGATTCATGATTGCTCCACTGCAAGAATCACAAATCACCATTGAAACACGTTTTTTTACACCCCATCACCATGTAAACGGCCGGTCCAGGTCAAATCGTAGCCCAGTCTTCCCAATGCCTAAAACCCAATAAATGGATAAGAAAATAAATCCTGGCTGTAGGTGTCTTGGTAACATCTCGATATCAAAGGCCTTGCTCCCCCGGACGCAGATATGATATTGGAGCCGTTGCACCCCGCAGGTACGCTTCCGACGACTTTGTCTGAGTCGTACCCGTACATATTCCCGGGTTGCTCCGCAGCAGACATACATAATCAATACATGTACCTTTTCTCCGGCAGAGGACATGCACGGTCTGAACTGTGGGCGGTTCGGATCCTCCCGAACCCAAGCGCTGAAACGTCGACTGTGGAATCTACGTAACCACCATTGTGGATTTTGAGGCGACGGCAATTCATGATAGCTTCCGTGGAGAAACTGCAGAACAGGGAGATGCTGCTCAGCATACAGGTGTAATTTTTTGCTTTCATCACACTTCATGTGCTGGTCAATGTCAACACACCTAGGCTTATAACTTTCAGATAAGGCATGCCTCATACTTGGTTGCGTGGCTCATGTGCGACAACAACTAAAGCTGAGCTATCCTTTGTTCCCTGGTCCATTACAGAGAAGCAGTCAGCCCGCCCTATTCTCTTCTGCACACATCACCTAGTCCACCCCATCCCATCTCGTGTCAGTCGGACAACATGTCCCAACTACTAGGTACCTGTCCTGCTATGAAACTCTGCCTTCTCTCCAATAGTCCCGCGGCAGACGCCACTGGTAATGAAAATCCCATCTAGGGATCCGAGTCTTCCGATGCATGATAATATGGCTCGCTTGCGTGCAAATGCAGCCACAACAAAAAGTATATACAGAAATTGTGTGGCATGAATACCATGAAACATGAGAGAACCACCACTTGCTGGCTTCAGAACCATGAGCCAGCCTCGTAAAGAGAAGAGACAAAAAGATAAAGAAGAGAAACAAAAAAAGAAAAAGAAAAAAAAACCATGATATATATATAACGAATCGCCCCGGGTATGTTGTGAATTCCATGGCTTGTAATAATCGTCATTTCCCTTCATCACCATTACCTTCTCCACCCCCAAAACCCTCCCGCGTTGAGAGATACACCTGAGGATGAAGTTGCTGGGGGAGACTTGGCAGCTTGATCCGCAGGCGGCGTCGTTGCTGTTGCTTGTCCGGTCAGTCGACCGAACACCGCCATGGCCCCAAGAGGGTTTGGAGCTGTCAGCGTTATCTGTGGCTCTGGTGACGATAGACCTTGAGCTTTCCGGAGTGCCTCCAGCTTTTGCTTTGCCTCCTCGGCCTCTTGTTTCGCTATTGCTTCCGCCGTCTTGGCCTGCACCAGCTCTGAGAGCAGCGCTTCATGTTCGCGACGTGAGCCATCGTTTTCCGGGGAGCCACCGGAGCCACCGCAGCCACCAGGTGAAACAACACCTTGGGTCTGCGGCAGGGACGACATTCTCTTATTATAGTTGCGAACCTGAGACGGTATAGATTTGCTCCGACCGAGCTTGAGCTCCCGCAAGCCACCGTTCCTGCCCTTTCCTGCCCAATCCGTCTCCAAGTCGCGATTATTGGGCTCCGAGGCCGAGCTGCTGGATGATCTCACTTTCATGCCATGGATCTGTTTCTCGAGCCTTTGCTTGTCTTGATGGAGCGACTTCACGTGTCCATGTCTTTCCCGCAGCTGTTCTTTTAAAGCAGACACCTCTTGGTCCATTTCATGGATGCGCCGGCTGAGCTCCTGCGACTGAGAAACTGCAACGGCAAGTTGCTCCTTTGAGCTTATCAACTCGTCTCGGAGCTGGGACTTGGATTGTAATATTGACGATCCAAGAGTTTCATCCTGAACTGCGAAGCGTTTCTCAACCCTGTCCAGAAGCTCGGAAAGGTCTTCTGTTGAGGGCAGCTCATCGACACCTATCTCGCTTGTTGATGCTGGCTCGGACTCTTGCCCTTCATTGGTCGGAGGCCCATTGTTGTTTTTCACCAGTATGACCAAATTTGCGTCGACATCATCGTGATTCGTTGCTCGCTTTCGCAAACCGTCGAGCAATGATCGAATGGCTCTTCGATCCTCGTCTCGTTCCTCCCGCTCAAATTGCAACTGGTTGGCTAGAACAGCGTGATTTCGTTGCATCTCGCTCAGGGCCGTCAAAAGATCTTCAATCTGGCTGTGCAAATACCTCTCGTCTGTGGTTTTTGTGTTCATACTGGACTTTGGCCCAACAGGCGTCGACTCACGACTAGTTGAATCATCGTCCGTGTTCGCTGAATCTCGGGACAGAGTGCTGGCATCGGTCGAGGCCGAGCTGGTGACACTTGCGGAGCTCGCTTCCATCGAGTTCAGTGTAGACGCTATGCTCTGTTTCGATGCGCTGCGGCGAAGCATACTACTCAGCGGCCGAGCAGGTGCTACAGACAAACCGGGAGTCAAATTGTGGCTTTTGCTGGTGGAGGCCCAGATACGTCCAAGAAACCGACTGGCAGCAGTGGCGATATCGGAGGCTCGTGCCGCATTTGCAGTCACAACTAGAGACTCTCGGTATGCTTGCTCCAGCTGTGAAAGCTTTTCTCTTGTCACTACACCCGTCAGACTGGCAAAATCCTGGACGAATTCGTCGGCGTTATAATGATAGCAGTCCCATAATCCTCTGGACAAGAGCAGCTGCATGGCGTCTTCCAACTCGGAGCAAGCAAGCAGGCGGGACTCGTTCTTTCTCATGAGTGATAGAGCGACGCGCATCAGGGTTTCAGAGGCTCCCTCGGCAAAGATAACATCATAGATCCGAAAGAGCATTGGCAATGGACAGGTGACGGCAAAGAAGCTGAGGAACCATTGCGAAACGTATGCCGTCTCGACCTGAAGCTCCTCAAGGTGAATGGAAAGTGCAGGCATGTTGACTCGCAGGAGCTCACGGAATTGATAAATACGAACATGTAACCCTGACAAATCAGGAAGGAAACACTCTCGTAAATCATACTTTTTCATGAGCCTATAAAAAAGAGATGAAGAAAAAAAAAAAAGGTTAGCCATGTCTCCCATGGTGGCGACCAGGAAGCCTAGGTGTCTGCAACGTACCGAACAAGAACGCAAAATGCCTGCTTGTCAGGCATATGCATCAGCAATGGCCCTACGAGAAAGGCAAGCCCTTGACAGTATCCTATTTTTGTATCATAAAGGCTGAATGACTTGAGCACTCTCCCGAGCATTCGCTGTCCATCGCCGTCGGGGTCGCGGAACATGTCAACGCCAGGAAAGCTGCGACCGAGGTCTTTGCCTATTAGAAGTTCGTAAGGGCTTGATTCCCCGCAGAAACGCTCATATTGTTCCTCAAGGAGAGAATCACGAGCACCGGACATGCTCTGCCACACAACACCTCGAAGGGGTGGTGGAATTCCCTTGCGGATCTTGTTGGACAAAAGAGTGGGTAGTCGAGCCGCGGTTTGCTGATAGTCTTTGACAAGAGCAGCATAGAATTCCAGATCAGTCATCGGTGGTGGGGGAAGCATGGAGTATCGCAATGCTGAAGGTGTCGGGCCGTTGACCATTTTGCGTAGCTGAGCCATGGATGGCGGTTGTGGTTTGCTTGAAGTGAGCTTTTCAACAGCTTGCACCTTGACACTCTTGGGGTTCGTAGCCAATTTCGCGTTTTCCTGTTCCAAGCGTGCCAAAAGAAGGGCCGTTGACTTTTGAGTGGTTAGCATGAATTCAGGACCGCCACGAGCAGTGCCCTTCAGGTTCAACGGAGGCCACATACGTTGTCGGTTTCTTCGTCCTTTGTCTGTTCATCCTCTGTTTTTTCTAATTCCTCCCAGTTGACTTCTTCGTTATCTTCGGAAGAGTCGCTTTCATTGCCGTCGATATCGCAATGTCCCAGCTCGTCTCTGAGGCTAAGATTAGCTTCGGTGGTTGGTATGCTGACTCTAGCATCCAGTGCCGTTGACGATCTGCTTTGCCGTTGGTCACTGAACGTCTCGGCATCACTTGACTCATCCTCCTCGTCTAATTGCTCTTCTTCGAGTACGGTCGAGGCAAGACTTGCCAGCCTGCCACTCGTTGCTGCAGTCGTCGCACCCAAAGCGACGGATGGTGGTTCTGAAAGTCGGACCGTGACCATTGAGTCATGAGCCATTGTGGGAGTCGCTGCCCCTGCTGCTTCACTCTTGGTGACGTGGTCGGATTGGCCGGTCTTTTCGGAAGTTTCTATCTCGACCACGTCTTTCGCGGTCTCTTTGACCTTGGTCCTTTGACTCGCTGTATCAGTTTCGGCGAGTTGTTCTGCCTTATCATCCGTTTTATCTTCACTATCGGTCGATGAGGACATTCGGTTAAGGGCAGTTGCGTTGGTCGAAGTGTCGTGCCGAATTTCAAGGCTGTCCGAGTCCATTGTCGGTGACTGGGTCAACGAACATGTGGACAACCTGGAGCTGGAATGCGTCATGCTGATCAATGACGCCAATTGCAATCCAAAGTGGTGTTGAATCAATTTTTTTTTTGGAGGAGGGGGTCACACCTGCTCACGACGACAGAAGCCCACTTTCCTCGGCTGGGTCTGCGTCAGGAGTAGGTGGTGGTCCAACGCGACTGAGGCTCACACGCCGAAGCAAGCACAACGGTCGAGAAGGCGGGGATAGAGTCTTGTCGTCGTCGTCGTCGTTTCATAGATGGGGGAGGGGCTTCGTGTGGCAAAGACAGCCCATGCCAGAACTGTGCACCACGATTCTCCCTTGCTTCTCTCCTGTCACCCACGTGGCGGAGTATGCTGTTCACGGAATAAGCGACGCACCACGGCAGTGTCTTTTCGAAATAGGCAGAGTATTTGTCGAAAAGATCAGGTTGGATGGGATAAAGAGCCAGCAGGGTGAAATTGGAGACGGGATAAGGAGTGCTTGGCACGGAATGGAAAGGCTGTGGAGAAAATGAAGGTGCAAGCCAGGGGACAGAAAGAAGGTTGGTTGGCTGCTTGATGAAGTTTGGTGTGGTCTGGTTGGTGGTGTGTGGTCTGGTCTGGTCTGGTCTGGTCTGTTGCCGGGCCGTCAGGACGCAGGTACACGCAGTCTGCCAGGTGCCAACATGAAACCCTGGCACTCGACTACTGGCCGACGGCCGACAAGAACTCGACGCGATAATTTCCGGGGTGGCAATGGTTCGCTGCTTGCCAGTTTCTCATGAGAGGAGCACCTAGATTTTGTTCACGTGCCGTCGGGAAAGCGTCGAGACGCCCATAGACTCTCCTCTAGCTAGACCTAGGCTGATGCCGGTTGTCTTGGCTAAGCATGCAGCCAAAGGGAGCCGCGATGCCGTTGCATTGCCCTGCATCAGACAAAGGACGGGCGGGTGGAGGAGAATGCATTGTACAACATCAGATGCCAGACTCCAGTCCTAGCACGGGCGACGGCCAGTGCTGGTGGCGCGGGTGGCCCATTTTCTCCTTTAATTGAGAAACGGCTGGCCGGTTAATGCAGGTACCGGCCTCGCCACTGGTCGGCTGGGGCGCTAGAGCGCTGGAGGCGCTGGGCTGCCGACCAATGCGACAACGCTGTTGAACATGCTCAATTTGGCTTAGCCGAGACTGCCCTGGATTGGTGGGGCGGGCATGAGGGGGCCGCGCCGACAATTTAGCCGTTGGCCACCCGACGAAGCCATATTGATGCGCTTCCATGTCGCGATATTCTCGTGCCGTCTACGTACATACATATGCATAAAGTACTTAAAGTAAAGGTATGCACGTAGACTCGTCGCGTTGCGATGCCGCCGCCGAGGTGGGATTCCCGGACGGGAGCCTGCTCCCGCTTGCATCCGCCCATCGGGCGTCTGCCGCTGTGAGCCGTCCGCATTCCACCAGACCGTCGCGTTTCCGTTTCCTCGTGCCGCGGTTTGCCTGCAATTTCGTTTTGATTCTGATGCCACAGTTGATGCCGCCCTAGGAGCGTGTCACCAGCCAAAATCGGAGAGCGACAGTGGCAGGGTGGATCGTGCCACCTCCTGTGGCGCGAGCTCTGATTTGGATAGTATCAGCCACTCTTTACCGGCAGATCTCAACCATTTCCGAATTAGAAAGACCTCGCTACCGGCATAGCTGGATGAGCGGTGGGTTGATGCCAGCACTGGGCCGGTTTGAAGTCATGGAAAGATGTTTTTATTTATTTATTTACTCCGAGATACGCGTGCGCCTAGTACATTTGGACGATCCATACTTGTATCCTATGCCCTGCCCGCCATCATGGCTCGCAGAAGCCTGAGTGGGCGGATCGAATCGCAGAACGATTCATTCGCGGCCACCCGTGGCGTTCGGTGGCCGAGACTTGGCGCACTTGAACGTGAAGGGAACGTGGAGGATTCGGGGTGCCATGGATGCCAGGGGTGCCATGGATGTCATGGATGTCATGCGTTCGTCCAGACGGTCGTGCGTCAGCGCATCCTTGGCTCGCCCTTGGTCTGCGCGTCTGCATCGATATGCACTGGCTTTTTTGCTCGAGGGAGGCGAAGAGAAGGCTAATGGGAGGCGGCCATGATGATGGATGGCTTTGGCCGTCATTGTCAACAAATGTCAAGTGCAAAAGGATAGTACGCAAGTACCTACTTACCCAAGTTAGTATTATCATTGAGTGTCGAAAAAAAAAAAAAAACCATTTTTCTCTCAGCAGAGCCGAGCCGAGCGGAGCAGAGCAAAGCCAACATTGATCCTTGCCCAAGTGAGCTTAGTCGTCTCTCGCGACCCTTGCACTTGGCTAACTTGGAGGCTGTAACTACTAGATACGTTGTATATACATCGTGTACATCCTAGATGATTAGTGCGTGGAAAGAGCCCACATTCTGCAGGCAACATTGAGTGAATGAGACGCGCCAGGCCGCACTCGCGCCTGCCATTGCAGTCAATGAATGGTCACTTGCAGCTGACCAGCTGGCGTCTCCCTTGTTGGATCCACGATGTGCTGAGATTTTTCTGACTACAATGCAATCCAGGCACGCCGTCCCAGACAAAGGGCTGCGCGTGGTGGGCCGAATTCATGCGAGCAAGCACTTGGCCGTTGTCAGAGGGATGATTGGGACAGCATCTGGTAGCCATCCTCGAAGTTTGGATGGTTGGAAGCTGGAAGGCTGGATGACTGGATGACTGGCTGGCTGGACATGGACGGTCTGGTGTCACGAGGACCAGCAGCTTACGATGGACTGACTGCATGCACAATTGACCACATGCAACATGCAACCAGCGCGAGACCACCAGGCCACATTCTGCAGACGACCGCTGGTGCTGGTGGAGACTTCTCCCCCCCGGCCGAAAAGTGGCTGGGCTGATGTCAATGCTCGTCCCCTTGTCTCGTCTCCAGACCCGCGCCCCTCCCTGGGCTCCTCCCCTGTGCTGCTTGCTCGTGCTCGCTATCATCGCTATCCTTCATGTCTGGTGTGGCTGGTCTGTGGTGCGCCGGCACCGCAAAAGTCCTGGTCGATCCAGCTCTCGTCTCGACGTCCATCATCACAGCCCACTTTGCTCGTCCGTACCCTTTTCTTCTTCTGCTGCGTCTTTCTTCTGGGATCTTGGGAGCGACACGTCTTGTGCCGTTGCTCCTCATGGCTGATCCATCCTGACGGGCGTAAACGCAAAACGCCATCACAGCCACAGGCGAGGCATCGTTATCCGACCATGTTCTCCTCGCTACTTCGCCGATCCAGACGCGGGCGTCGTCGCCTGAACATCGACGACCTCGCCGCCTCTCCCCCGTCCGTTCCACAGCAGCGACATCTTCAATATGCCGACAGGACGCATGCAACGGCAGACTTTACCGAGGCCGACGATGATGACGACGATACAAACGATGAAGACGACCTCGTGCGATTCGATGAAGACGCCGGCCAAGCAAACGACCGAGGCCGAGGCCGAGATCAAGACCAAGTGGAAGATGACGGACCTGATGAAGATAATCGCAATCGAGGTCTACCCGTTCTGCCTCTCTTTTCCGCAACGCACCTCGGTAAATCTACACCCTCTTAACCCCATGCACTCGGTGTAGACGGAGCAACTTGGCCAACTCGCTGGGCGTTTGGCACAAGCAATCTTACTTGATGCGAATCATCGACGCTAACCCCTTGTCATGCCTTGCTATTTGTTCTTTCTTTCTCCAGATACACTCCCCATCTACAACATCACGCACTATATTCGCATCATTGTCACTGCTCGCACCGAGACTTCGCTATCATGGGACCAACTGCGATCACCACAAGTTTCCCAGTTTCTGGTCAAACCTATGCAGCAGCAAATTCGAATGCAGCACTTTTCAAGGGCCACCATATACGCCCTAATGGCAAATTGTCTGCAATTCGGCAAAGAAGGACAGAGATATGCTGCCAATGCCGGAATCAGCAATACAAGAGCCAAAGTCTGCGAGCTTCTAGCTCTCAAAATGCTCAAGGAATACACCACGAGAGAACTAATTGATGCACTAGCTTACGATTTCTACCCACTTCAAGGACTTCCAGGAGCACAGCCCCCAACTGCACAGAGCAGGTCGTCGAGTAAAGCGACCCAGGCTGTGGTGGCGTCGCGAACATCGACCCTAGAGGTCGCGATCCGAGCATCGGCCAAACACTTCCTGGCCCACCCAGTCGTGATTCAACAGCTTGAAGCCATCTGGAATGGAGCCATCACCTTCTATTCCTCGGCAGATAGTTTGCATCGTGACTTGCCGCCGGCACCTGTCGTGGGCCTCAATGGTCACGCTGCAAAGCCTGACAGCAGGACGCCGCTGCTCGGCTCTCTTCCCTCCAAGCCCGGCCAGTATCAGGTGCCCACTGGGAGAAGAACTGTCATGCTTTACGATCCCAGGCAGGCGTCCATGTTCAAACTTTCACGTCTTCGAGTTCCGCGGTATCGATCCTTCCTTTCCACACTGTCTTTGGCTGTGCTGATTGGTCTCTTTCTGGCCGTGCTGTCCCAGAGATCTGTGCAAATCACTGGACTGGAATTGGTCTTTTGGTTTTGGAGCGCCGGATTCATGTTGGACGAGCTGGTCGGCTTCAACGAACAAGGATTCGCCCTCTACATCATGAGCTTCTGGAATATCTTTGACCTGGGTATCCTTGTCCTGCTCATCGCGTACTACTGCATGCGGGCGTACGGCGTCTTTTTAGTCGACCCTCATCAGTGGAACTCGATGGCGTATGATGTGCTGGCAGCCAACGCGATATTGCTTCTACCACGTATTTTTAGCATTCTGGACCATTATCAGTACTTTTCTCAGCTCTTGATTGCCTTCCGGCTCATGGCCGTGGACCTGGCCGCTGTATTCGTCCTGGTGTTAATTTTGTGTAGCGGATTTTTTGTCTTCTTTACCTCGTCTCAAAATGCCAGAGATGGCGGCGAGGTTGCATACAAAATCTTCCAGATTCTCATGGGTTTTACGCCTGCTGCGTGGGATGTGTAAGCTGTGAATGATGCCCTTTTGCGCAACGAGAAAGACTGGCTGACAGCTTTGCAGGTGGCCTTCCTACAACTGGCTCGCAAGAATGCTGATGGTGTTTTTCCTCATTATTTGTCACTTTTTGGTCGTGTGAGTAGTACAACGCCAGTGTGGCTTCATTTTCTCCTTACGGTCCGGTCCGCCTTTCTAACAAAAAAAAAACAGGACCATTCTCATCACAGTTCTGACAAATTCATTCATGGCGATCGCCTCCAATGCCACGGAAGAGCATCAGTAAGTGCACCAGTCCACGGTCTGTCTTGTGTTTTTTTTTTTCTTAACTATTATTACTATGTCCTTGGCGGAATTAACAGAAAGTAGATTCGTTTTCGCCATCAACACCATTTCCATGGTCAAGAACGACGCCCTGTTTTCGTATATTGCACCGAGCAATATATTCGCCTGGCTGCTGATGCCTCTGCGCTATTGCATGCCGTTGAAGCACTTTGTGTGGCTCAACCGAATGATTATCAAAGTTACGCACTTTCCTGTTTTGTTCATAATTTATCTATACGAGAGGTTTTGGCTGGCGACGTCCATGTTCGAGCCTACAGATCTCGTGGAGAACCACGGGCGATCGCGAAGTCGAGCCATCTCGTTTGGAGATGCGGCTCAACGGACCGTCATGTTCAGTCCCAATATCCGAGTCCGAGAAGAGTCTGTCGCAGGGTTTCACAAAGATCGAGCACTCGAGGAGGTTTTTCGTCGTGCACCTGATGCGGCGACCCTGCGCACTCAGCGGAGACACGAGAGACGCAAAACCCAGACGGCGATCCGAAACTGGATGGCTCAGCATGATGAAGGCGGGCTGCCGTCGACAAATTGGCCGACCGGCGAGGGCAGAGCGGTGCCTGATTGGCAAAGGCGGATGAGTATGGGCTGGGAAAGGTCGCCATCTCACCTTCGCCAGGTGTCTGATGTTCGGTCTACGGCGAGCGATCCGGCCGAGTTCACGTCCAATCCCGGCGTGTCCTTCAATCATGTCGGCAATCCTCGGAGACGTGCGTCCAGGATCGAGATGATTGTACCCGACTATAAAGATCACACGGACGCGGACGGCGATGACGAGCTGCTGACCAACGATGAGGACGAAGACGACGGTACAAATGCCGGCCGGAGTCTACAGTTTGCAAAGCACGGGGTGGAGGACGGAGAAGACTACTTCACAGCATCCATGGCGGCTCGGTCCGCAAAGCTGGCTTCCTCTCATGAATCAGGTGCAAAGAAGGCGCCAACGCCACGTCAGGGCCAAGCTAGACGCGGTCTACACAGCCGCACCCTTTCCACCAGCACAATTCTATACAATCCGGAGGATGCACAGTTGCAGTTTCAGTCACCATCGAGAACATCACCTCCGAAAGCGAGGGCAATGCTTCCACCACCACCACAACAAGCAGCAGCAGCAGCAGCAACTCGCAGACCCAACACCAGTGGAAGAAAATCAGGGACGGCGTCGCCATCGCACGGAGCACGACGCAACTCCCCGCGGAGATCTCCGTATCTCTCTTCGTCCAAGCCGCGGCCCATCCAAACGCCGCGCGGTTTGACAGAGAGCGGTGGCGTGACACAGTCTGCCATGTTGAGCCTCGCGCCTCGTGACAGACTGAGAGGAGGCAGCCGATTGTCTTCAGCGGATCTCAGCATCATTTCTGATCAGCTCGGACTCGAAGAAGACAATACCATTGGGATGGCGGGGAGCTTTCAGACGCAGATGGCTATGGCTCTGATGAAGGACAATCGACGGCGTGGGTCAGGAGGTGATTCTGCTGACCGGGACCGGATGGGACGGTTGGTGCTGGCCCGGATGAAGACACTGGAAGAAAGTTTTGCAGACGTGATCAAGGAGATGCGCGACCTGAAAAACATGTCGACGGCTCCGCACTCACGGCGGAATTCGTCAGGAGAGGAATTGAGGTCAGGCTTGGGAGGCAGCGGCGAGTGCGATCGACCGAAAGCAGGCAAAGGCGGTGGTGGTGATGCGACACCGAGGAAAGGATACGGCAAGAGGCCGATGAGCCGGCGGAGCATCAAGGAAGTGAAGATGAGTGGTTTTCCGGCCAAACGAGGCGATGTAAAGGGCAAAGCCAAAGACGTGGCCTTGTCTTCAGCTGACGATTTTGAAGATGGCACCGATGACAACATAAGCTTTGGGAAGAAGGGAACTTCCATGTGAAGGCAGGTTTTTCTTTGTTCTTTTCTTTTGTCTCCAACACGAACGCGAACACGGCGGATCCTAGTGGCCGGCGCCTAAAAGCGGCCATGTTTTCTCATCGGCCTCACTTCTGTCCAAAAAGCATGATCAGAGGCTGTTATGTTCGCAGTCTTGCTTGATTTCGGGAAAGGACACATTTGGACGCGCAAGAATTTGCCGACTTTTGTACGAGTATAGGAAGACGGGGTATGGTTGGGGCGTTTTTTTTTTTTTTTTTCAGCATTTGGCGGTCGGACAGGACAGGAGGATTCAAAAAAACATGGCCATGGCATGGAACGTCTGGGGTGCTCATTTGATCGCGTGGCATTGGGCTTGGTTTGGTTTGGTTTGTTTGGCTTGCTTGTTATATGTATGTGTATATGTACTGCTGCGGTTTTGCGTTCTCATCACGTGTGGTCTGGTCTGGTCTGGTCTGGTTTATTGCATAGGCACGGCATGGCAGACGCCCGGGGCATAGAATTGATATTCAAGGCGATATTGGCGAGCGTTCAGTCCAGGTAGTCATCCCGGCTCCATGGGGTTGTCCAAAAGTGAGTGTACTGTACGTTGCATGTCTGTCTGGTCCGAGGTGGCCTCGCGCTTTAGTCCCGTCCGAGGTACCGCGCTCGCGGATAATCTCTTGGATATGGTCGACTTGGAAGCTGAGTTGGATAGAATAAGTAGGCAGCATCCAGCAGCCCATGCGCAGGAAACAACAGCATAAATACGTCGAGTGTGTCTATAAGTTGGCGGCAGGTGGAGTTGCACACCATGCTGGGGTTTGATTGGTATAAGATGTAAGCTAGATGCTAGACGCGAGAAGCCATATGCAATATGCAATATGTGAAATGGAATGAGATGGAACGCCGTCCTGGCGCGACAGAAGTATCCCACCGTGAGCTCTTGAGTGACAATGGCTGTATAGATACCGACACACTCTCGACACACGCCATCGCGAACTCTCCTGGTCAACACCAGGATGAACCATCCCAGCATCATCACTGAGTGTGTAGAATAGATGGCCTGCCATCTGGTGCCTCCTGGAGTGATGACAAAAACGACGATTTTGGCGTGGATGGCAACGCTGGACTGGATGGTGACGCTTTGACGAGAGCTGCGGGGTTGGTGCGAGCGCATGTGTTGCGATGAAGGGGCTTTATTATTTGTATATGTATATGTATATGAATATGTACACGTATATGTATATGTATAAAGTATGTATATGTGTGTGCGTGGGTGTGTTATGCTGTAATACGCCCTATTTACGCTTGTCCCACTCCAGAGTCTAAACACGATCACTTTTTACAGCCCAACCTAAACAAGCCTTACGTAGCAAGGGAGAAAAGAATATAATATCGTACACAGCTCTTTGCAACCTGCGCGGTACAACAAGTAGACCCATTGGCGGTCTATGATCCACCACATGCACATCATGTCCATCCCGTGCATTTGTCCTCCCAAACACCCTCATCCTCACCCCATGTTAAGCGTATTGCCTGCTCCCCTCCGATTCTCATCCTTGTACTCATCCCACCGCCTGGCCTTGTACGTCTCCCGATCCACCGCCTCCATGTCCTCCTCGTCCAGCACCACCGGCGCTGGATCCGTGCCCCCCTCCAGGATACCGCCCCTGCGCTTCTCCTCCTCCAGGTACTCCTCCACGGACATGGTGGGCAGGTTGTGCCCCGGCCGGAACACCCCCTTGGCGAGGTCTGTCCTCGAGCCAACCAGCGTGAACGGCTGCAGCGGCCTGCCTTGCCTGGAGAGCAACGGACCGCCTTTGTGAAGCAGGCTCCGTTGGAAGGGCTGGTCCAGCCGCACCGTGGGGTCCGTCTCCCCATCCCGTACTGTGTTTGAGCTCGCACCGCCGCCGTCTTTGCTTCTCGTTTCCTCCTCCTCCTCCTCCTCCTCCGCAGGCCCCATCCTCAGCATCTCGAGTTCCCGATTCAGCGAATCCAGTCCCTCAAACGTGGTATGAATCCGCCACCGCACATCAAGGAGGTACACCTCCCGCACGGCCTCCTCATCCCTCTCCACATAGTGCGCATCGCGCCTCAGCACCGCCAGCTTCTCCCGTAGAGCCTTCTCGGCCCTGAAGTTCGCAATCTTGGCGTCCCGCTTGGCCGTCATGTCCGCCTGGCGCGGCACCACCGAGAAGGTTTCCTCGTCGTCGCGATAGCGCTCTAGGAGCTTGGCGTGCGGGCCCGTCACGAGCGCATACCCTTCCACCAGGGAGAGGAAGCGCTCGTAGGCATCTCTCGCGGCGCGCAGGACGAGAATGCGCTGCTGCTTCTGTGGTCGTCTTCCGCTTGCGCTTTCCCCCGCGGAAAAGGGCGTCCGCTGCACGAGCTCGGCTATTGTGTGGTGGAGAGGGAGGTATCGCAGCGAAGATGTGGGCGCGTCTTCGATGCTCTCGTTGGGGGAGAAGAGTGCGAGCGAGTCTACCTGCTCGACCAGGGACGCATACTGTGAAAGGAGAGCCGCGAGTTCGGATCCGTACGACGGCGATGTGGCGGGGAGGGACTCTATCGTTTGTCGTTTTGTCTCGGCTTCGGCAAAGGCGGCGTCGAGGGACGGCGGTTCGTCTGAGGCCATAGTGGGAGTTTCTTTCTTCGTTGTTCTTTTTTTGAGAAAAATACGGGGATAGGGGGAAGGAAAGAAAAGGATGAGCAAGAGAGAAAAAAAAACTGCGGGACGAGTGCTCGGAGTTGTGGTTTGTAGCAGAAAATTACGATGGAAAATGAGACGATTGTATGCACATATGCACGATGTGAGATGTGACGGATGCAAACTTGTAACTTGTAATTGACCCCTCCATCGGAGTATCGATAAGCACCGACAGGGATACCCACTGTCCCACCGACCCAGCACCATGACACACTTCAACTCCAAGTCACACATTGTCACGGAAAAGAAAAACACCATGCGATTATGACGCAGCAGGATAGACAGACGCATTTCATGCCCGCTTAGTTGCATGAGCGGGGGCCGGTATTCACGACCAGAATCTCAACTAAAGCTCTGCCATGACCAGACGTAGATGGCAAGCAAAAATTATACATGGATCCGTCCAACGCCCAACCAAGGGGCGCGACTCGCCCCTAGTCACACAAAATAACCGCCCAGTAGCGAAATAAGTACAAAGTAGCACGTTCAGTATTTGTAGAAGCACTTCAATCGTCGTCCATCTCAAACGGATCATCGCTCTCTTCTTGCGTGATAGAAGAACTCTCGTCCACAATCACCGGCCGCTTGGCGGCGGCGGCTCGACCAGGGCGGCTACGGACCGCCGCAGGCTTAGGTTTGGCGGCGACGGGAGATGGAGGAGCATTCAGCTCATCTTCATCATCGTCATCGTCATCATCATCAAAGTCCCGTTGAGCGCTTGCTTTGACACCCTTGATCTTCTTCTTCGCAGCATATGCTTTGGCAGCAGGCGACAGCGTCGTGGCTTTGGCCGTTGCCGCCTTTGCCTTCTTCGGTTCTGCCTTCTTTGGTTCTGCCTTTGCTTTTGACGCCGCAGGCTTGGCTCGAGCCTTCTTAACCGTCGCCCGTTCGCTGCCTGCTTTTGCCACCACAGCCTTGGCCACTTGTGTTGCTAGCTCATCGTCTGATCCAATATGTTCCTCGCCATTGTCATCGTCCATAGCCGTCTTGCGGGGTGACGACTTGGCAAGCAGCTCAAAGTTGGTCCCGTCGTCGCTGTCAATGTCCATCGATGATTTGGACGCCTCCTTTGTCTTGAGCCTTGGAAGGCTGCTCGAACCGCTATTGCCATGGCTTGACTCTGGTCTATTCATGGTGTGCAAGCCGACTCGTCCGCCATCAACCGTGGTCGACTTGGGCATCCCTTTTACCATGGAGCCAATATCCCCTAGCAAGTCGTCATCATCGCCTTCACTATCTGACGATACATCGAACAGCGTCTTTGCTTTGGAGGCTGCGGCTCGTTTGGTCGGCCTGACAATCTCAGGCTCTTCTGACGATTGGGACTGCGAAGCAGGTTTAGGTTGGGATTGCTTAGATGCAGCCGCCGATTTATTCCGGCCGAGAGCCATAAAGTCATCGTCAGAGAAGTTGTCGGACAACTCGACAACGTCTTCACTGGCTTCCTTCTTCGTCTTTGAGCTAAACATGTCGGCAAATCTTTGCGCACTCTTCGTTTCAACCTTGGCCTTTGGTGCTGCCTTGGGTTTGGCCCGTGGTTTCTTCTCTGGAGCAAAGTCATCGTCATCCTTCGGCTTGCGTGAGCGACCCGCACCAATCTTCTTGGACGCTCGTCGCCCCATACGGCGAATCTGCGTCTGAAGTTCCGCTTCGAGAGCAAGCTGAGTATTCCATTCTTTCATAAACTCATCCAGATCTGCACACCAGAGATCCTTCTCACTCTTGGCTAGCAGATTTTCATGTTCAGCCTTTTTCGCAGCAATAGCATTATTCAGCTTGTCCAACCGTTCCGCAGTCAGGGCCCAGATTGGCATCTGTTATTCACATTTTTTTTGTAGTTAGACTCCAGTCCACAAGCACATCACTACTAAGCAACGTCTGACTGAAGGAGAGGGATTGGACATACCGAAAGCAAATAGTCATAATCGCGAGCACTACCACCACCTGCCACATCGTTATCGGCATCATCGGCATCTTCTTCTTCAGCATCAGGCCTGTTTCCGCCGCCTGGCGGAAATGCCTCATATTTTCGTTCACGAAGCTCTTCTACAAGAACCCTCTTCTTCTTTTGAGCTACAATCAGATCTCCGTCGTTGATTTCCTTTATGAATCGCGCTTGGTTTTTCAGTTTTCTGTAATCCGCATGGTAAACACCAAGCCAGTATTGCTGTACCAAGAAAAAAAAATTATTAGTCTAGGCTCGTTTGCGGTGTTGACACTTGGGCAAGGAAGGAGACAAAGAAGAAGAAAAAAACGGTACCTTTCTGTCAAAGTACATCTGCATCCTGTGAACATAGTATTCTTCCAAGATGTCCTCGACCTTTTCATACTTTCGAATTTGTCCTCTGGTATCGAACGCGACCAAATTGGAGGTGGCAATCTGCTTTGTAAGCTTGAAGCGCTCCAGTATACCCTCCTCGAGTATCTTTGGTATGTGCTTTTCATCTACCTGGATTTCAAAATGAACTGTCTTGTGGTCATTGAATTCCTTGTAATCCTTGATCCAGGTCGGCCCATCGACACCGCTGATGACTTTTTCGAGCTTTGCCTTGAAATCATCCGTCCACATGCGGACTGGCAATTCGGTAATGACAATCTCATTGGGGTTCTGTTCGTTTTGGTAGGCAATGCCATTGAACTTGTACCTATCCGGGCCAGCAGGCTCTGCAGTGCCTTTCCAGCCTCGGAACCATGGCGTCATTGTTTCAAACGGCTTCTCCTCCGTGTCCTCATCATTCAGACGACCCATTCGACGTTTCAGGTTCTTGACAATCTCCTCTGGGTGATAGTTGGGAATACTTGTGCTCCATCCAGTTCCAATACCGTCAGCACCATTCACAAGAACCATAGGGATGATGGGAGAATAGACCTCTGGTTCGATCTGCTTATCATCATCATACTGGTGCTTGAGGCTAGCCTCGTCCAGAGGAGAGAAAATCTTCCTAGCAAAAGGCGCCAAGCGAGTGAATGTGTAACGAGGGCTAGCAGCATCAGAACCGCCCGCGAGACGGGAACCGAAGTTACCACTGGGCTCCAAGACGTTGATGTTGTTGGATCCAACAAAATTCTGTGCCAACCCGATGATGGTCTGCTGCAACGAGGCTTCTCCGTGGTGATATGCTGTCTGCTCGGAGACGTAACCCGAAAGTTCGGCCACCTTTTTATCACTGGTCAGGTTGCGCTTGAAACAGGCAAATAGGACTTTTCGTTGACCAGGCTTCAGACCGTCAATGACAGACGGAATGGACCGCATGTTATCGGCCATGCTGAAAAGAATCAGTTCTTTACTAATAAAGTCATTGTAGCTGATGACCTTTGAGGTATGATCTAGGAAGGTGCCGGGAATAAAATTTCCGAGCCATTCCTTTCGAGCATCTGCCTTTTTCTTGGAGAAGACAAGGTCAAAGAGTTCAGCCTCCTCTGGCTTCATAACCTCAAATTCTTTGAGATGGTCATCCAAGTTTTTGAAGTAAACCTGAGCGTCTTCAGGAGAACTGGTTCCCAGACCCTTGAAGTACTTGGAATGCCATCTGGAAAGCTCCCCTTTGTGTGCTTCCTTCCACTCTTCATATTGCGGCTGTGTAAAGAAAGTCGTGAGCTTCTTGGGCTTTTTCGGATCAGGTCCCTGCCAAGCTTTGATAATTGGTGTAATGAATTCTTGGAAGAATTCAGGAATCTGTAGCAGCGAAGGAAACTGAACCTGCAGAAAGTTGATCAGAAGACCTTTGATATGACTACCATCATGATCCTGATCTGCCATGATCATGAGGTGGCCATAGCGAAGACTCTTTGTGTCCGTATACACCTGTTTATGTTTTAAGCCTAGAAATTGCTTGATGTTTTGGATCTCCTGGTTCTTGGTGATCTGGTCGATGGATGCATCTCTGACATTTAGCAATTTGCCTCGGAGTGGGAAGACACCGATTCGGTCAGGATCAAGAATTGCTCGCCCAGCCACAGCGAGACCCTTGGCAGAGTCTCCTTCAGTCAAAATCAGAGTGCATTCATGGCCTCTACGAGTGCCAGCCAAATTGGCCTCGACCAACTTGGCGTTGCTGACTCGGGCCCTCTTGCTACCATCGCTCTTTGACATCATCCTGTCCGCCTTTTTCTGGGCAAAATCCATGATATTCTGAATGGCATCCGATTTGCCAATGAACTTCAAGAAATTGTCTCCTAGGACGCACTTGCTTCCGAATTGACTGACCTTTGTCGTGAGCTGCTCCTTGGTTTGTGAGTTGAAAGCTGGGTTGGTAATGAGGCAGTTGACAAAGATGAAGATGTGGTTGCGAAGATGACTTTGTTTGAGACTGTGGCCCTTCTTCTTCTTGTCAAGGGCCTTGAGCAGAGAATTCGTAATCTGATCAGCAATGTAGTTGACATGTGTCCCGCCAGAAGTGGTGGCGATTGAGTTGACGAATGAGACCTGCTGGAAATTTCCGTCAGACACTGTGAAGCCAACTTCCCAACGAGGATGGCCTTTGTCCTTGTCCATCTCGACAGTGCAAGTCGGACTACCACCCTCCTCCGCACTTCGCCCAGAAGCAATGGATTTGGCGTAGAGGTCGCAGTAGGATTTGAAGTCCTTGATCTTGATCTGCTCGCCATTGAGATACACCTTTATCGAGCGGACTGTCCCTGCCATGTCATAGACTCGGCGGTAGAGAAGAGACTCCAGATCGTCATCGATACCGTCTGGCATGGAAAAGCGCTGGTAGTCTGGCGTAAAAGTGACGCGGACGAAATCGGCAGTCTTGTTTGACGTGATCTTTGCCTTTTGCATTTTCTGCATGTTGTCCGTCCATGTCTGCTTGTATCTCTTTCCGTTTTTGCTGTCCTGGCATTCCAATGTGAATTCTTTGCTGAAGACGTTGCAAAGCTTCGCACCATAACCATTACGACCACCGACTGTTCTTTGCTCGTTGTCGTCAAAGTTGGATCCCGCCAAGAGATGACCAAAAATGAGTTCTGGAATATAAATTTTCTCCTTTTCGTGAATCACAATCGGAATTCCTTTGCCATTGTTCTCTACACTGATTTCTCCAGACTCTCGGTTGATGGTGATTTTCATGTGAGACATGGAGCTATCGTTTTGCTTATTGTCGGCTGCGTTGACAAGAATCTCATCAAAAATCTTGTAGAGACCAGGAACAAAAGTGACATTCTTGTATTCCATCTGCGACGTCTCTTTGTTGTACACCCACATGGTTTGTTCTGTCTTTTCAACTGATCCGATATAGGTGTCAGGTCGTTTGATGATGTGCTCCAGTTGAGTGAGTTTCTGGTATTGCTCGGTCGCTGTTTTTGATTTTGACGGTTTCGATGTGGCTTTAGCGGGAGTGTCGGCCATTATACTGTCGTTCTCGACTTCTGCTAGAGGAACACCACTTGATTTCTTGGGCGGCGGCGCTTTCTTCTGCTTTTTGGAGCTAGGAGGAGTGCGGGAAAAGCTGGAGTCGTCGCCTTCGAGGGGATCGTCGTCATCGCTTTCTGGCTTTGGGCGCTTCGCTGGCGCCTTGGGTTTCAAAGTTGTTTGAACCATCTTCTTGCCAGTAGACTTTGCCGCTGCCTTTGGCTTCGATTTCTGAACATTTAGGCGTTAGCAATTGGAAAGAATTAATCCAGCATCATCTGCTTCTGACGCCAGCACCGTGTCATGCAGCTCAGCTCTTTGCTCGCTGCAGAGTGGCAATTTGAAAGGGAAAAAATAGAGTTCAAGATTGGAAGTTTGTGGTGGTGGAAGGCGCAGAAAGAATATGCAGCTGTGAGCGGAATATGGCAACCGAGCCAGCAGCCAGACGGCTCGAACAACTGGCAGTTTGAGCTGGCAGCTATGGTCAGAAAAATCTCACCTTTTCAGGTACGTAAACATCGGATTCCTCGCCTAAGCTGAAGGCGGGATCGGACATGGCATCTGAGTCCATTCTGACTGCGTTATCGTACAGTGGCTTCACAGAAGAAGGTGCAGAACAACATTCAGGACTAGGGTACAGTGGAGATGGAAAAGCAGATGGTTGGCATGAGCCGTCTACTCGATCAATGCTTTCTTGTTCTCGTTCTTGTTCTTGTTGATGTTGATGTTGGTGCTGCTGCTGTTGTTGTTGTTGTTGTTGTTGCTGCGACGGCTGCTCGTTCGCGTAAACACCGGTTTCGACGCGTCTGGAGACGGCCCAGTGGCTGCCCTGGCTGAATCTCACCACCCGTCCTGGACTCCTGGACCCGGCCACCAGATGTGGGTCTCGGACCCATCGAGGAACCAGGCACCGGACATGTGTTTCTGCCTCAGGCCGAAGTGAGACCCGCAGTAGCCCCACGATTCCGCTGGAGCCCCTGCCAAGGCGCATCGCTGATTTCGCTGATTTAGAACTAAAACAAAAGCTAACTCAAAAAGAAAAAGAGAAAAGAGAAGCGAGGAAAAGAGAAGAGAAGAGACACGCGACTTGTCATGCTCGGGATTTCGTCCGGCCCGACAGCGCCACGCAACTGTGAAACATTCGACTTGTTCCTTCACATCCTGGAATGGCCCGTCTGACTCTGACTCTGACAATCCCGCACGTCGATAATGTTCGTGAATGTGCTTGCATCTTGCCTTGAGCCTTTCATATTCTGCTATATCCCCATGTATCCAGCCACGTGGGATGAACCCTCACTTGACACAATCAACACAGTTCGGATACCTTCAATATAATCTTTATTTGGTCCGATCTTTACATATTGCGCACATTATACATGCATTGCAGATCTGCTAGTACGGATGGAAAGTTCTCCCCAGAAGTCGTCACACTTGACTACATTGGTGAGCTTGCGACAGCGAATGGGGGCCAACCTCGCCTCGACGGACTACGGGAACGAACAAAATTGTCGTATCTGAGCGTTAGTCACGACGTAAAACACCTCCGCACCGAGCCGGACTTGACGGATTTTTCAATACCACCCGGTCTTTGCGGTCTCGGTCTCGAGCTTCAAGCAACACATCCATCATTCTGCGCCCAGCAAAAAACAATGCATGAATACTTTGACTTTGGTCTCAGACCTGAGCCATGTGTCTGTACGCCCCTTTTGAGTACTGGAACGGTTTCTAGCGCGATTCTATCGGAGAATTTCACATCCAGACACGCGCCGAAACGGGCCTGTTCTACAAGTCTCTTCTCTTTCCCTGCCAGCAAAGATAGAGCCCTCGCGGAGAGATTGAGCATACTACCGCGTATGAGAGCAAATTAAGTGAAACTTTTCGGGTACAAACAGTTACAATGTGGATATTTCATGACTCCGGGTATCACTAACGGGGATACAAGGGTGAATACGGAGTGGGAGCGACTTGATATCGCCCCCAAGTTGCCAGCCATGATTTGCACATGTGCAATTAGACAACCTGAGAAAGCATAAGCTCTACAGCTATGGGACACATTCCAATCTGACCTTTGACAAGAATGACTTCATCCACAACTTGACGGCTCGAAAGTCTCTCCGTATAGCAAACAACTCGACGGCCACGTGTTTTGCTGAGTCTTTCTTTCACCCGCAAGCGTGCTGACTCGTCTGTTACACAACACATCAATGTGCATTGGAGCATCTGTCGTACATTTTGCACTGAGCCGGAATCCTTGGCGTTTGTCATAACGCGACTACCCGGCCATTGCAATCGACTCTATGGCACAGCAATCCATCAAACAGACGCCCCCCCCCCCCCCCCCCCCCCCTCTTTTTCCTCTCCTTCCTCGAATCCTTCATTCCATTACCCCGAAAGAGTCATTCAGTTCAGTGTGGCCATTTCTCGTGCACCAGTCAAGTGACGAAGCAATGAAATATTGCCTGAGGCACGTACATTCATACCTCTTGCTCCTGGACTCTGAAATGCCAGTCGCCTTTTCCGTTCGAATACCATGTATCTCTCGGTGCACACCATCTGTGTTCGCTTGAAGCATGAAACATCCCTGGAAAAGGTTGCCGAAGCTTTCTCCGTATCACATTCGATGGAAGTTGCGGGATGAGGCGGGGCCGTCAGTGAACAGGACCCGTGTCGGATGCAACTGCTTGGGCGTTGTTAGGTTCAACAGAAGGCAAACCGACGGCAATGGCTTGTGAGCTAGCCAACGAATATGGCAGAGAAGGACGCAATACTGTCCCACGTCTTTCAGATGTAAAGGTCTTTACTCCGGGGGAAGGGTGGGTGCGCACATACAACGCAAATGTCCAGCGATGGCCAACTACTTGCTGAAGCTCGTGGCAAGAACATCCTTTTCTCAAGCCGAACTCCGTCCTTTTAGTACACGGGCTAGGCCGACATGAATTCAATTTTTAGCAAGTGTCTTTGACTTTTTCGTGATAAGGGACTCAACTAGTAGTCTCCATGAAACGGTCGTCTTTTATACATTTCACACAAGGCACACAACCTTTGCTGCTACTCTGAACTCTTAGTCAGGGTGGTCTTCTCCAACGACAAGTCTTCTCCTGGAGAACCTTCCCATGCCGGCTGCCTGTATCATTGGGCCTCGAGGAAGTCTTCTTTTTTCGGTTCGGTTTCTTCAGGTCGAGTACACTCACAGTTTGAAAAACTTTTTACAATTTAACATGCTTCCTTTCAGAGCCACGTCTAGACATTTTGAGATCGAGGATTAAAACTTTCGGCTGCGATGCTCTCCATCGCAGAATTGCTGAACCCACTGGAGCCTGGCACAAATAATGCCGAGCAACCTCGGCAATCTCCAAGACGAGAACGTTTTGGATTGTCTTTCTACAGCAGCATAATCAAGCATTCTGACGAGCGGCCTACTATCAAACGCAGAGGACTGTCGCCGCCGGCAGTTCGAGGCGCCATAAACTTTGCTCCATTCGAAGACGTAAGTGATGGAGTAGTAAGAGAGATCATGAAATACCGAATTCCTCAGTTTGGCCGTATCCACAGAAGCTTTGAGCACATTCCCTACAACAGTTCCAAGCGGGACTTTAGTGCTAAAACCGGTCGAGAATATATCGAAGGTGCGTATCGTGCATATGTTTCTATCCCCCAAACTTGACTGACAGACTGAAATAGCTTTTAGGTACACGTTCCAGATCCCTGGTCAGGCTTCCGTGTACACAGTCATGTGGGACTACACCATTGGCCTCGTTCGAGTGACTCCTTTCTTTAAGTCTATGGGATATACCAAGGTAGGGTTCAGTCTTTTTTTTTTTTTTTTTTTTTTAAAAAAAAAAAAAAAAAAAAAAAAAAAACGTCCAAGCCGAGCTAATGGGTTTCATCGCAGACAAAACCTTCTCAGGCTCTGGATAAGAATCCGGGATTGCGAGATGTGTGCCCAAGCCTCACGGGTGGAGCAGTCTTGGCTCAAGGTGTGTGTACACATGGTGACGGAGGTTGACAAAGTCTATGTTGACATTTAATGGTAAAACAGGATACTGGATGCCATATCATTGCGCCAAGGCATTATGTGCGACGTTCTGTCACGAAATTTCTGGAGCTTTGATTCCGATCTTCGGGCCCGAATTCCCATCGCAGTGTACATCGCCAGCATCACCACGCTTTGGAGACATGATTATTAGCCAGCAGCTGATAGCCGAAGCCATAGCTAGAGCCCCCAGGCATGATATGCGGCGACCTGACACCGAATTTGGAGGCAGTGATGCTGCTGTTTTCAACTTTTTCGACCGAGAGCCAGCCATGCCACGACCAGCAAGTCTGCCAACGATGGCTCCTCTGAGAACAGAATCACACCTCGCGCGGCGACGGTCATATTATGATGTAAAAGTGACCCGCGAGCGGCTTAGGCATACAATCGATGCAATCGACGCCGATTACAAGAATAGCCGCTATTCGGCAATCGGGCCATCAAAGGACTTTCTGACACGCGATGCGGCCGACGAAGTACATCCAGATTGTGAGGACTCTGAGGATGGTGAGGGGCCTTGCGTTGACGCAGGCCACTCTATTTTCAACAACAACTCTCACAGCCGTAAGCGATTGTTCAATCACCATCGCACGACGGGTGGAGAGTGTAAACGACGGAAACTGGTCGACGATTCACCCTTGATGACAGAGGGCTTGTACGAAAACGAAGAACGGAGAACTGTTGAACGCAGAGCTCTACCCCAGAGCAGGGGGCTCGCTGTGTCGAGGCGCCAAGAGCGGATGGAGAGTGCCCAAGAAGAAGACAATTCAGAGCTTTCGGCTGCGAGTGCGTTGGTGCAGACGGAAACTGAAGCGAGACACGAGACACAAACGGAATCACCTGGCGCGCCCGACCAACAAGTGATTCAGCGTGACTAAGAAGAAGTGTGTGTGTGTGTCTGTGCGTTTGCAAACGAGTAGTGCTCGAATCGACTTATTGCTTCAGAATACAGAGGCGTACAACGCCAGTATGCAGCGATGCGCAACCAAAGCAAATGCAGATAGATGTAGATGTAGATGAGAAATAAAAACCGTGTACATCATTGCCCCTCCTAGTATTCCTGTTCCATGTTTCTCGTTGAAAAAAATCGTCCCATCCATCATGTTTGACACCCCCCCCCCCCCTTTAAATTCCACCCCCTTTTATTGTATTGTATTTTTTTTTACGACCGCTGCGCCTTCTCCCTAGCCATTTCCGCCGCCTTGGCCCTCTTAAACTTGTCCACCCAGGCCTCGGCCTTGGCCTCGGGCACCACATAAATCCTCACCACCTCATCCACCACATCGACCTTTCCCGTGCCCAGCACCTTGAGCAGCGGCACCCTCTTCCCCATCTTGAGCACCCCGCCCTGCGTGGTCTCGACATAGCACGACACCCCTGCCAGGGTATACACGCCGTGCGTGTCCCACGGCAGCGGAAACACATACGACAGGTGCTCCTCCAGCGTGTCCGCCTCGTTGAACGCCTTGATGAAATCCGACTCCAGATCCTCCGGGTACAGCAGCACCGTCGGAAACGCCAAGCTGCTCCGCGGGTCGTCCGCGTCCGGCACCAGCTGCAGCTTCGTGTCGCCCATGTCGGGGGGCTGGCTGGTCGTCCTGGTGCGGATGTTGCGCGCCTGCAGCGCCGCGCGGAGGAGCCTCTCGCGGCGCTGGGCCGTGGCGTGCCGCTCCGAGGCCTGCCTCTGCTTGGCGTCGAGGTGCTGCGCGCGGAGGGCAATGTCCTGCTGCATCTGCTGCAGGGGCTGGTTGTGCGGGTCGAGGGCCAGGCCGCGCGCGCATATGTCGTGGGCTTCGGGGATGCGGTCTACCTTGAGGAGGGCCTTGGCGCTGCGGTAGCAGGCCTTGAGGTTGTGAGGGTTGAGGCGCAGCGCCGAGGCACAGTCTGTCCAGCAGCTGCGGTGGTTTTCGAGCTCCAGATGGCAGGCTGCGCGGTTGACGTACAGGGCCTCGAGGACCTCTCTCTGGGAGGCGATTTCGTCGGCAGAGGCGCTTTCCTCGGAAGACGGGCAATCCTTCTTCTCATTCTCCTTCTCGGGGCCCTCTTCCACGGGGGGGACGCCCTCTGACCTGCCGTCGTTTGCGGCAGTGGTGGTAATCTGTTGGCCATTCCGCTTCCGCTCCTCCGCAGCAAGAACCTGTATCCCCTTTGTATAAAACTCCCGCGCATCCACATACCCCCTCACCTTGAAGCACTCATTCCCCCTCATCTTGAAATCCAACCCATTCTCCAACGGCGTCCCCTCATAGCTGAGCGCCTGCAGCGCCGCAATGTCGTCATTCTCTTCCAAGTCCGTCATGAAGAGCGGACACTTGTTCAGATCGGCCATGATTTCCTCAAACGTCTGTTTTTTGATGGGCGGCAGTTCTGGCTTTGTGGCCTCCATGGGGGCTGCTGCTGCTGCTGCTGCTGCTGCTGCTGGCGGTGGTGTTGTCTCGACGAGATGCTCCATCTTGTTTGATTGCCGTCGTGCCTTTTCAGTGTGTAATGTATGGTGTAGGTTTTTTCTCTCAGAATGGTGTGAGCTGGCTTGCTTTGGCTCGCAGTACTCTTGACCGTGTGCTCACAGAATTCCGATCTCTGGATCTCTGGATCTCTGAATGTTCGAAAGCGACAAAAAGGCACAACCTAAGCCAGCCAGCAAGGAAAGCCACTCTACCCAATAAGAATCCCCTCGCAAATTGCTGTGTCCAATTCAGGTTGTCCAACAAAAAAAAAAGCACCCAAACCTAGTTTGTTCCTCGCAAAAGGGTATCACGAAAGAATGGACCACCAAGATGAGATGGACCAGACCAGACTGTTTATGACTGAGTCTGTTTATGACTGTTTCGCCGGCAGACACGACGGCTGTTGGTCCAGCCCGGTCCTTTTCTGTGGGGCCAAGCGCAGCAGATGGGTCTCTACTGCAGGCGCAGGGCCTAGGGGTCTTATTTTTTTTATTTATTTTTATTTTATTTTTTTTTTTATGTTTTTCTATGTTTTTTTAGAGTGAAAAATACCTTCCTTTACAAGTATTGCCTTGGTCTGCCAAGTCCAACTCTTTTGGTCCCACGGCAAGACGGGCCGGTTGAGTCATTCCAGTCATGCTTCCTGTACTCTTCTGGATTCTACTAGATTCCGAGTCTTGCTATCCGCGCGGCAGGAAATTGCTATTCGCGCGGCGACCCACTTCAACCCCACTTTATACCCCACCTATAAGACCCACTATAGACCTACCTCTTTTTCTAAGAAAAGTAAAAAATTAATATAAATTCCTATAAAATAGATAAAAATATAGAAAAATATGCATTAAATACTAGATAATTAGCTTTAAAAGATAGAATTTTCCTTTACTTTAATTTATTTTTTTTAGATTTAAAATGTATTTTTAAAGATTAAAAAAATTATTTTATTAATTTTTAAAGATTAAAATAAGTAAATAAAAATATAAAAACTAAGCTTTATAATAATTAAAGAATAATACTTTTTTATATATTTTAAGTATTAAAATATATTATTTTATTTTTAAAATTTATTTATAAAACTTATAAAGTATTAATAAAAATCTTAAAAAATAAATATAAACTATATAAAAACTACTATATTTTAAAGGTATTTTATAGTATTTTATTTATATTTTTTTAATATAATATATAATAATTATATATTATTACTTTATTTATTTTACTTTTAATAAGCTATATACTAGTAAATTAATTATATATAGTATAATATTAATTCTATATAATTTAAAGCTAACTTTCTAGTATTTTATAATATTTTCCCTATATTTTTAGCTATTTTATTAGAATTTATATTCTTTTTAAACCTTTAGAGTACCTACTGTGGCGTAGGCTGTGGCGCGTGATGTGGCGGTCGCCGCGCGAATAGCAATTTCCTGCCGCGCGGATAGCAGCACTCTAGATTCCATCGACTTACTGGCCGGGTGCCTGATGTGGACCCACCTGGTAACTGCATTGGGAACGTCCCGACTTCTTTTGTCGAGTCACTTCTACCACCACCACATCACGCGAGACTGCTCGACACTTTATTCAAAATTACTACATTTTCTTTTTCTACCCCCAGGTCATCATCTATGTACCTATCTGTCTCCTTTTATTTCGAGGAGAAGACAACAAAAATTGACAATATGAAAAAAAAAAAAAAAAGATTCGTAAGCTTAAATACACATGAATGCTCCAAAACACCAGGCCCAATGCAGTTTATGCTTCGAATCAGACCCCACCCCAAAAAAAAGTCTACCTTGGGGTATATTTGATGCGGCATTCGAATGCACATCGTTGTGATCCTTCTTCCTTGACCCTCCTCTTCATGTGTATTCCCGACCGGTCGCTAGCATCGAAATATCTCTTCGGAAGCCCGCGTCATGGAACTGTGACATACTGGTCACTCTTTCAAAAGTGCCAAATTAGTAGATGGGCAATAGTTCTGCAACAAGGTCATTTTATGACACGAGTAAGCATCCCTAATTGCGAATAAAAGTGTGGAAAGGGGGGGTGGAAGAACAGATATATATATATATAAGAAAAAAGGTCTGAGTCATAAAAAAAGGGGTCATGACAACAGCGACGGCCGATCAAGCCGGCTGCTCTCCATCTTCGGCCGATACTTCAGCGTTCAGAGGAGTGTATTCGGTGCAAGGAGGTGCGGTGGCACATTCTTCAGAAGGATCCATATGGCGTTCACGAGGAACCCAAAAGCACTGCACTGAGCCAATGATGGCAACAAGGACGCTTCCATACCAAGCCAGTGCAGTGCAGTTCATTTTGCTGCCATAGGTGTAAAGAAATCCAGCGACAGGAGGTGCAACCATGCGGCAAGCAGCTCCCGCACTGGCAGCCAACCCGTTCACCTTTCCCAGTGCACTGGATGACGGGGTGGCCTCCTTGATGAGAATCAAAAGGAGAGGGTATAGCGTGATGGAGAGGAGATTGCGGATGGTCAAGCAGATGTAGATGGCGGGAAAGATGAGAGATTCGGGAACGAGGACGAGTAGGGGCACAATCGCGTATACGATTGGATGTAAAACAGTGACCAAGAGGAAGAGTTTGTACACACCGACCCTCTCGGCGGCGATGGGAAATACGACAGCTTGCACAAACAGTGCAATAACACCATTGACAGCCATGATCATTCCGACATCCCGCAGAGAGAGCCCCAAGCCACCAGATAAAGTGAAGACGGACAGTAGACTTGCTACGCCGCTGTGGTCGATGCGGCGTCCATCCTCAAAAAAGATGGGCATGAGATGATCGTAGGTCATGGAGTGATACGTAAAGATGGATAGGGCGATAATGAAACCGACAACTCGCTTGTTCCAAACCTTGTTGTTGGAGATTGAACCTGATTTTTCTTGCACAAGAGTTTCGCTCGATTGCTCATGCTCATGTTGATGTTGATGTTGATGCTGATACTGATGCTGATGCTCGCCATTTGAGCTTCTGAGAGTCCCATATGTCTCGGCTCGAAGGTCGACGGCTGGACGCTTCAAAGCATCTGAAGTCTCAATCAGTGGTGTCTCTTCGGAGACATAGGTATCTGCAGGGAGCGACATGCGAGGCTGCATGTCAGGATGCGTCTCGTCGAGCAAGACAAAGCCCAAGATGATGCTGATAAGCAGGAGCGCAGCGCACAAGAGATTGGGGAGAAGATAGGGAAAGCGATCGAACAAGCCGCCCCTGGGGAAAGCATTGGGCCAGGAGTCATGCGGATCGGCAAACGTGCCGCCGATACATGGTCCAATAATGGTCCCAATGCTCCATACAAATGGCATGACGGCAAAAGCTCTTGCTGTAGTTCAGTCGAGTGTCAGCAAGAAAACGTTGATTACAAGGGAACATTATGGCTTCGACGTTGAAACAGTCTCTTTCACAGAAAAAAATAACAGGTAATATGTGTACACTTACGTTCGTGTTCTGGTTTGGTCACGAGCTCGCCGACCATGGTTTGAATGACGCCAATATTGCCGTTGAGAAGACCACCTATGGCTCTTCCAAGTAATGCTATCCAGATATTGGAGGCGAATCCTACCATGACCATGCTAAACATGGTGCCCACACATCCAAGCAGCAAGACGGGCTTGCGGCCAATGCGATCCGACAGACCACCCCAGTACATGCCCATGAGGGCTTCTGCAAGGGAGAAGGACGAGATGAGGAGACCGGCGTGGAAGGAAGCATCTTGTTCGTTGCCGATTTGAAACCTTTTCACGAGGGCCCAGGCATAAGGGAAGATGGAGGTGAGGGCAATTGGCTCAGCAAGACGCACAATAGCTGCAAAAAAGGGGGGATTGTTTGTTAGCAAATTTTGCTGGGCTTGCAAGGGTTTATTTAAAACAGGATTTTTTTATTCTTTAGCCTTACCTAGCAAAAAGAGCTGAAGCGTTGGAAAATCATCGGGATTGCGAAGACGGACCTGCTTTGTTAGGGCCATATCTTGGTCGTGTGATGGGCGCTTACAACAAGACACGGGCACGTTGACCGACAGGTGCCAGTGTTTGTGTGCGTTCCGCAACAGCTCGCTATGGAAAGCCGCGTGATAGATGGAACGTGTTGGTGGTGGCAAATAGGTTTGTCGTTGCGACTAGCGAAAGGGCGAACGAGTGACCGGGAGCACTCTCTCCCCCTCTCTCAAATTTTTTATTGTGTCCAGGAGCGGGACGACCAAATGGTCAGTCAAATGGTGAGAGCCGAGCGAGGGACGTTGTAAGTTGAAAGTGGCTAGCAAGCAGGTGAGAAAGGCCGATGACCTTTCTTCTTCTTTTTCTTCTTTTTCTTCTTTTTTTTTGGCAGTAGCAGCAGCAGCAGCAGCAGAAAGGCTCCTTCGAACAACAAAGAGGGGAAGAAGTTGAAAGATGGCGGAGGAATAATCGAGAGAACTTGCGTGTGTGCTGGAGGGATGGAGCGTATTTCTAGCCCGGACCATCGGGGGGTGGGGTGGGGGTGTGTGACGGCGGAGCTAGTGGCGTTGGTGGGTCTGGACCTGGACTCTTACGTGGAGCCCGTGTGCAACCGGTATTGTCTGACGGTCTGCGGGTGCGGCTACGGAGCAAAAACTTGGTCGAGTATCAAGTATGCAACTATGCATGTCCGCATGCATCGCATAACTGCATATAAAAGCGACTGCAGTTTGCAGCGCATGTGGCAACTGGCTAGTTGGGGTGGGACAATGCCACATTGCCGCAGTGCAGACGGATACGGACGAGCCAGCAATTGTCATGTCATGTCATGTCATGTCTCGTCTTGTCTCGTCTTGTTTGGTGGCGTCTAGTGAGTGAGTGACTAAGTGACTGGGTGAGTCAAAAGACAGTTGAGCTGCCGCATTGAGCGCGGCAGCCATTGACTGGCGCAGGCGGGGAAAATGTCTTGAAAATTCCAGCAATGGCTGCTTCCAGAGAGCCGAATCACTTCTGCGGTGCGGCCCTTGGTCAGGTCAATGATCAATGATCAATGATCAATGATGAAGTGTTTATACCGACGTCACGGGCTGGTGTGGGGTGGGGCTCAGCAACTCTCCGGCCATCCACCATCCACCATCCACCATCCACCATCTACCATCTACCATCCATCGACCATCCGGAGTGGGGGTGCGGAGCGTTCCTGCCTGCTGCCGGGTGTGTGCGAAACCGACCAGACTTGGAAAGGTGGCGTCGGTGCAGCCAGACTCCCGCTTAAAAGAATGTGCATCTTCGACGTGCTATTCAGGCGACGGACCGTCCGTCCGTCCTCCTCTTTACCCGCATGCCGCTCGCTCATCAATGTCACCAGAGGAACTCGTGTCTGCCGCTGGCTAATAAGAGAGTCAGTCACACAGACATTTGCGTCCATGGCTTTGACGAGCCCGAGGTCGGTCTCTGTTTGTGTCTGTGTACAAATTGACGAGAATGCCATGACCGCCTCCGGTGCTTTCTCTCCGGCGCCCGTCCCGGCAGCTGAATGAGGCATCTCTACCAGGCCCGGCTCTTCATGGTGGCGACTGCAAAGCAATGTTGGCAATTCATATGGAGACCATCGGTATATCAACACTTTGCAGCAAAACCTGGAATGTCCGCCCTGTGCCGTCGTCGGACCCGGATTGTCCTCCGGGGTCACTGCGAGTCGCTCCTAGTAGCAAGGGCAAAAAACGAGGCGTAAACAAGGCGTAAACAAGGCGTGATGGTCCCACGCCCCCCAGGCGCCTCTGTCGGAAACTCTCCCAGCGTCGTAACTTGTGGCTGCTGATGCTCCCTTTTGGCCATGCCACACCCTCCCTCATGCAACTATTGAGTCGCGCTAGCCGCTAGCATGCGCCCTTAGTTCCCGCCATCGCCGTCATCTATCACCAAGCCGCCCAAAGTTTTCGATTTAAAAAAAAAATGCAGCCGCTTCTCGTCATGGGTTTTTGTAATAGGCATTCTCCGTTTGATAGATCTGATAAGATGGTCACATTCCCTATTTTCTCCCGCTGCAACACACCAGCGCACCTCTACCTAACCACTACCATTACATAACCTACCTACTTTATGGGCAGATCCCCCATTCCCACCTCACAAGCCCTATCTATCATCTAACCCACCAACAGCCAACAGGCCGGGAGAAAAAAAGACAAACCCCTTTCCCCTGGGCGGTGTGCGCACGCTTCATGCACGTGTGATCGGCATCGGCATCGACGAATCCCTCGACCTGCGAAAGCCGAGACCCGGGTCGTCGGGACGAGCTTCTTCCCACGATCTGCATGTTCAGCCCAGTCTCGTGCAGCTGCCACCACACCCCCTGCCCATGACGAACTAATGAGACTCATCATGCATGGGCAAGCCACCAGCTCTGCGGGAAGCCTCTAGATGTGACCGATTGTGGGACACCCCCCCGGGCCGTGTCTCTATCAACGCCCACCACACACCACACACACCAAGTTTGAAGTCGAAGGTGACACACCAGTGCAGTGACACGACCACATTTTTTATCCCGTCAGGTCGTTTTTTTT